>QEOT01003894.1:131672-205408 GCA_003123785.1 Pterocarya stenoptera
AAATATTAAACTCCAACAATAACATACTTTAAAATAAAAGGCAATTAAATTGCATAACACTAATTAAAATAAATTAAACGCAGTGAAATGCTTTAAATAAAACAACAAAAATTTTAAAACCCGTAAACGAACCAATTTAAATCAAATATCAATTTAAATCTGAAATAATAATTAATAAGAAGAAAGCCCAATAAAATATTATAAAATAATATTTTAAAACTTCCAAAATACTAAAACTAGAGAATCAATCATTAAATTAATTAAAATAATCCTTCATTAAAATACACTAAAATACGGGGTGTTACAGTCGGGATATGATCGTAGAAGGAAAGGGTTGACATATTGAGGATTAATATCCCACATATCTTGTTGTTTTCTTAGGGGGTAAATATCTTCTACCAATGTTAGTTATCATAGTAATCCTGTTGGGGGTAGTATAGTCTTGTGGCAACGAGTATAGGGTGTACCTGTAGATTTCTAACCCATTGGACCCAATACACAAGCCTCTTACTTTGTGCCATTGGTCTTGTCCAATAGAAATATTTAAATGACTCTCCAGGGTCATCTGAAGCTTATTACTTAATAACTCTCTTGATGTGGTGTCACATGCTTATTATATAAAGAAAACATATTCATAATAAAAATGTGTCTGAAAAATACAAAAAAGGAAAATTGAAACATAAGTTCCTTCTATTCATTTTGTATTGCATATTTTTAATAAACTATGTGGTTACTACGTGGTGGTGCAATATTAAGAGAGTAATCGAGGCAATAAATTTAGAAGACGCATAGTATTATTCTATCTTATTTTAATATCTTATTTTCTCTCTCTTCTCTGCCTATTGAATTGGATTGTTCAACGATTCCAGATGCCGGTTATCTAGAATCCCGGAAAACGGCATCACTGATCTCTCCCTACCCAGGTTGGGTATGATCCCGGATACGGATTTTAAAACTCGATACACGATTTGTATGTAAAAAATTACGGGCCGAAAAGCGAAAACCGCAAAGCGGGTTCCGGATCGAAAACAATTACGGGCGAAAGGGCCAAAAACCGGATTCCGGGCCGAAAACCACAAAACTGAAACGACGTGTTTTTAATGTAAATCTTCAGCCCCCACGTTTCGACCCTAGCCTTCGAGTTTCGGCCGCCGTTCTTTCTCGCCGACGGCCTTTTCGGTAAGTCTCTCTATCTCCGTGAGAATGTTTGAAACGAGCCAGAGTTTAGAATTTGTTTGTTCGCATAGAAGGTTGGAGGAGTTGGAGCGACTTAAGCCCGCGTTTATTGGCCATACATAGAAACATCCGCCCTTTTTTTCAATCGTTCCATTTAATCATTGTGCCATTTTTTCCCCTTACAGATTCTTCAGTCCATTAATTCTTCTGCTGCAAGCTTAAATTCACAGTTCTAGGGTTTTGTCTCAACCGATCGCCATCAGGAGCAAATGGCCATGGCTGCGCTCAGACGAGAGGGGAGGCGTCTCGCCCCTCTGATCTCCCCCCAATCAATCACCGCTGTCCGATCCTCTGTCATCTCTCAGTACGATCAAAATCTGCTCATCTCTGTCTCTGTGTGTGATATCATGCCTTTAGATTCAGATTCTTATTGTTTTCATTTATGTTTGGTTGCTGAGAAAGACGTGGGAAAAAATGGTATTGAGATATGAAATGTTAAGGAGAATATCTTGCTTTAGCTGTTACTCTCTCGGTTGTATTGAGCAACCAAACAGTTATATTGAGCAATAGTTGTACATAATAATTATATATATATTTTACATATTATATATATACACACGCTTATCTACAATCTGTTTGGCTTCTGAGCAAGCACCGGATAATGGAAGAAGTCTCACGCTATTAATTTTGAAACTGAAAACAGTGCGAAATTATGTATTCGAACGTATTTCATACTCTGGTTTACGAGAAAATAGGGGAAATCGAAAGGAAACGATTCTTCGTGATCCTTTTTTTTTTTTTTTTTCCTAGAAATTAAATACTCACTTCAATTAAAGTGGATAGTTGTGCAGACATAGTTGAAATCGTAAATCCCTTGGAAGTCATATTAGTTGTATTGGATGAGTTGTATATGACAGTTGAAAAAAATCATGAATCCTAATGAATACACATGCTTAGAAAAAGATTAATTATTCTCTTAATCTGCCATTTCTTAGTAACAAACGTGCCATTTAGATATTTTTTGGTTGTCTCATGAACGTTGTATTTGTATTTCTTCGAGTGACTTCATCCTTGGTCCTTGCAAATTTGTAGGGTAATAAAGTGACATATTTTCTTGACTGTTATGTTCTGTGTTCTTTTTCTGCCCCCCTTTACAAATTAGAATATTTGACGTGTAGTTGTTGGTTGAGTGAGGTTTATTTATTTACTCTGCAGGGGTGGGTCCGAAGGGCCTTGCCTTGGAGAGGTTCCCGATGTTAAAAAAAAAAATAAAATAAAATACTGTTATCGGCAGCTCTATAACATGCTCTTTATTTTTATTTCATTTTCTTCAAACATAAGCTAAGATTTGATTATCTGCCTTTGTGCTAATCAATAAAGATTTCTTGCTTTTGAAAAAAAGTACTACAATTGATTATCATGTTGTCAGTATTTTGGGATTAGTGTAAGTAATTTTGAAAATACCCTTTGGGAGATCTCTAATACTAGGTGAATCATGCATGATGTGGATTCTGGTATTATCACTTTCTGTTCTTTAGTGTAAATCTTTTTTGTTATTGGTTCTTCATTAACTCAGTGATGGGTGGGCATGAAAATAATCAAATGCTGGAGAGAAACTAGAGAAATTCAGTGGACTAGCAAGATGTTTTTTGCATCACCCTAATATTGGAATCAGATGTTTCACAATTTGTGAACCAAATAGGGTATGAAAGATGCAATTTGTTATCCTTTATGGATTTCTGGATCACTAGTATTTGAAAACAGAGTTTATGCAATGTATTTGACCCAGCTGTTTTTCTTAATTGGTCGAAGATTCATGGAAAATAGAAGAAGTGTATGCCTTGTAGCAAATAATTATACTTAGTTTGACACTCAGTGATTTGAATTGAAGGACATTTTTTGTGTGTTGGATCTCTGGATGGAGAGAGAGATGGGAGAGATGAATTGAGATTTCTCTTTCTTTTCTGGACCTTTGCCTTTTTCTTCTTCCTTCTTTGTGTGGGGTCTTTGCTGTATACTACTTATGTTGGGGTTCACAATATTCCTTTCTTTTGAATCAGCTTTATTTACTTTCTTTTGTTTGAGGTTGATTTTTTCAAAGGAATTTCCATTTTTACACAAAACACTCTTTAAGCTCCAGTTATTCAAGAACAAAAATGATAGAAAGTTTTTTAAATTGTGTTTCCTATGATCTTATATTTGTTACTTTCTCCCAGTTTTGATGGGGGTGGGGGGCGGGTGCGTCTTTAACACTATAGAAAAATTGCCAGACAACTACATTTCTCAGAAAATTCTGATTGTTTTTTCACATTCTAATGTTCTTGAACCAACCAATAGGAATCATAGAGTTCAACATGGTCAATTTTGTGTCCTGTCACAAAATTTTAAACTTGATGCCAAAGTGTGTATGATCTGAGGTTTTTTGTCACAGATGCTGTCCTTGCGCAGTGGTAAACCACCAAATGTTAACCTTGTTAGTCAGTTCTCTGGGTTTTGAAGGAAAAGAACATAAAATTTAAATTATCTGCTTTCTTTTGTTGTTTTGCGATTAGAAAAGAAGCCAGTACTCAGTAGCATCAAATTGTAGCTTGAGCCCTTCCCCTAATAATAAATTGTCTTCAAAGTGAAGCTTTTAACAAATTCAAGATTGCTGTTTAGAGAAACTCCCAATTTAGGTAAATTTTAGGAAAACATGGAATTTCATTGAAATCGGGAATACACATATCAAGGTTTTTGAAATTTTTATCCAAAGAATAATTGTTTTTATTCTCATCGTCTTACTGCTCCAAAAATTTTTTTTCTTCAAATTCTTTCTATTCCTTTTGCCTTTGGAAGTAATAAATCAACTGGTTTGGGTGGGCAGGGAGCAGGTGCCCCTGGGATTGCGCTCAATTTCAACTCAAATTGGTAAGAATCACTCATCATGCAGTATCTGTCTTTCTTTACTGTTATAGAATTGCATTCTACTGCATTACAGTGTAACCCCCCCTTCCCGTAAGTTAGGAGTGTTACATCATTTCATAACTTTGCCCGGTGAAAAGACCCAACATAATAAAAGTGCCTAATTTATTGAAAATAAATTCCCGAAAAATAACAAAAATTTAGTCTTGTAGAAAGAAAATTTAAGGCTGTGTTTGGATGTTGAGATGAGTTAAGTTGCGAATAGTAGTGTTTTGTGGGTCCCATTGAGATGGGTTTAACTTTTTTAGGTTAAGATGGGTTTAACTTTTTAGGTTGAAATGTATAAAGTAGGTTGAGATGAGTTTAAATTTTTTATGGGAAATTGAAAAAATAATGGGTCCCATCAATGATTGATTTGAGATAAGTTGAGTTAGATTCAACAACCAAACACACTCTTAAACTGATATTTTAATGAAAAAAGTCACTTATTAGCTAATGGCATGTTTGGGTAATGCGATAAGATGAGAATTCTATAAATAGTAGTAAAATTATTTGAGTTAAAGTGTTTTATTAGGTTTTGGGAAAGGAGAGAGAAAAACTTGAATAAGAATATTATAAAGTTAATAACTGTTTGAATATAATATTTTAATATTATTCTTGTTTTGAAATTTGAAAAAGTTGTATTGTTTTTGTACTTTGTTTGGAAATTTGAAAAAGTTGTAATGATTAGTAATGATTAGATAAAAAAGTTGAAAATTTAAAATTGAAAAGTGTTTTGTGTTTGAGTAATGTTGGGGAAGGAATTTTTTTTTTTTGATAAGTTTGGGAGGGAAATTATAAGAAGTTTTGAGATGATCTCATCTAACTTCTCAAACAACCCCCAAGTCTGAAAATCCATTGACCCATGATCTATGCCTAGCCGTCAGCTCGTCAACATTATCTTCTTTACCTAGACATTTTAAAAACATAAAAAAAAAATAAATAAATAAATAAACAAACAAACAACAAAAATGAGTTGAATACTCAATAAGTAGTACATCATATAATAAACATAATAAACATATGGTTTTCTTGAAAGCATGCCTACCTAATACATATACTAACATAAACATGTAACATGTACTATGCATAACAAACTTACCTTTCCCTTGATTCGCTAGCACACCATAACCCCCATACGTAGGGTTGTGAATCGGTTCCACTGCTTGTGGCCACAAGAGGATCCGCTTAACTTAACATACTATGGTAGACCACGCTTAGGTCCGTGGTTTGCACATCCACCCATAACTGCATTGGTACCATGCATCTCTTATGGCCATTCTTAAAGCTTCTTTCATAATTTGTCTTTTATCTTTTTTATCATGATGCATATAGAACACATAATGACATAGCTTCTTGTAATCATAAATGAAAACATATTATAATGCATGTAAAACACATAATAAGATGACATTGAAACTAACTTTCATCATATCATAACTTGGTGCGTAAAAAGAGGCTTTCAATAAAGGTTCATACATACATAATACTTTAAAAGAAAAACTTTGTTTACCATGTATGTAAGGGTATGATCATGCTACTTAACTCTTTGCTTTTATTGATAACAAACACGTCAATACTTACCTACTTGAAGTTGGTGGAAAAGGGTTGGACTCGATAGGATGAGACTTTTTTTTTTCTCTCCTAAAATTGCAGTAGTTATCTAGGGTTAGGGATTGGTTTCCAATTATCATGAATTTAACAGCCAAAAATCAAATGGGCTTTGGCTAGAAAGTATTTGGGCTTATCCATCCATATCTAGGCCTAATGGGCCAAACCTACTCCATTTTGAATCTAGGTCCATAATTTCATATCCAATCCCATCTCCTCAATAGTCAATACTAGATCCTCAAATAAAATGTATGGGCTAATGGCCCAACAAAATAATCTTCCTTCTAACTTTAACAAAATTGGGCTCATGGTCCAAACTTATAAGGCCTATAAAATTTCGGTCTGTATGTTACATATGGTTCTATTTTTCTGATATACAGTCAGAAACCGGATGAAGAGTGTGAAGAATATCCAGAAAATTACAAAGGCAATGAAAATGGTTGCAGCCTCGAAGCTTAGAGCGATTCAAGTTAGAGCTGAAAACTCACGTGGCCTGTGGCAGCCATTTTCTGCCCTTCTTGGCGACAGTCCCAGTATGTTCATTTTTTTATCTATGCTGTCCAAATACTCGTTTTTCTTTTTCATCAAATCTTACTTTGAGTTAGTGGCATCATAGTAGTTTTTTCCTTATATAGGTCTATGAGTTTAACCTTAATGATTTACTTGTTCTTTCTGCATCTTTGCGTCTTTGATATTTGTGCTTTGAGCCATACATTCTTCACATTTGTCTTCTAGGGGAGTTAAAGCACTACTCACTGCTATTGAGGTGGGTCACTTGCTTGAAACGAAATCAAGATTTAAGAAGAGCAGGGAGTTAAAGCGTTTTACTTGGGCAATCAATTACGACACTAAGAGAGGTAGTTCAAGTCAAGGGAAGACTAGAGGGAAGGCAGGAGTGTAGGTAGGGAGTTTCGGGTGGTGTCTTAGTTTTGTGGAAACGAGGGGTTGGGGTAGTTACAGTGATTTGCTTTGCTGTGGGGAGGAGCGTTTTGTCCCAGTCGGGCTTGGTGTATATTAATGGACTTACTAGTCATTAGGGGTACTCTATTACAGGCTAGGTGTTCTCTCTTATATACACCTAGTGTGCTTGGTTACGCCTATTGATATTAATAAATTTTTACTTATAAATAAAAAACATTTGTCTTCTCATCCTGCTGCAACTCTATAAGGAGTATGTTTATGAGTGTCGTGACATAGATTTAACTTTCTACTACGATACCGTCATTTTCTACTAATCGGTCTGCATCCCCCTTTGCAGAAATGGGAATTATCCTACTGAATGTAGGGTAACAATGGCATTAATGGCATACGGGCTTCCCATGTTCTGCTACTTTCAAATGGTGTTATTCCTTGTCAGGGTTTCCAATGGACAATGGAGTTATTTTTAGGAGTGTTGAACGAAATAAGCCCCATTCAAGCTATACGGGCAAATCTCTTTTTGAAACTTTTTAATGCCATGACTTATTGAAAGGAAATGATGCACAGAATTGATCTCTTCATATTTGTGCCAAAATTTTCTCCAAAATCTTTGTGAGAAGACACCCTGATATCATTTTTTGTGTTTGAAACTAGTGTAAAAATTTCGGTAGAAGTGCTTGAAAGACGGATCAAAAGGACATCCTTTGCATTTGTATTCAAGTTCACAAGTCTGGGCTTAAAATAATTTTTCTAGTGATGTCCAGTTAAAATTATACTTTTAACTGAACAAAAAAGTATTCTTGATAGATGTACGGTTTCTATGCTTGAAATGGGCCAGTTTGGATACACAGATAAAACACAAACCATCTCATCTGAGTTGTACGACTTGTTTTATCTGTGTATCCAAACGTTTAAAACCATCTTTTTAACTCATCTTGCTTTATCTCTACACTGTACATTTTTACCAAGACAATTCGAAAACCCCCTTGTGACACCCAGACAATTAATGCCTTGTCTTGATATAATATCCCTTTTAACATATAAAATTGGGATTTAAAATATTTATAACTATTACCCAATAATGATTAAGTGATTTTCAATTATTGGTGGGGCCTACCCTTTTATCAAATCCCAAAAAGTAAAAACTATCTCATCTCATCACATTATCCAAACACACTTTTTAACAAACCATCTCATCTCATCTTAATTTAAAAATTTCACTACTATTCAAAATATCTCATCATATCATCTTAACTGTGTAAACAAACGAGGCCAAGAAGGTTGATCTTATTGCTTTTCTTTTTATTCTTTGTTTTTTCCCCTTTTGAGAGGTGTATCAATTTCCCTAATTGTGCTACATTTTGTTGCAATACTAGGTGTTGATGTGAAGAAGAATGTCATTGTTACCATTTCTTCAGACAAAGGTCTTTGTGGTGGAATCAACTCTACATCAGTCAAGACAAGCAAGGCTTTGAAGAAGTTGACTGCTGGTATTTGTTAGGAGGGAATTCCTTATGTGTTATTATCATAGATTGGTTGCGCTCTGAAAGCAAATATATCTCTACTGCTGCAGGCCCCAACAAAGAAACAAAATACGTTGTTTTGGGAGAGAAAGCAAAGGCTCAATTGATACGTGACTCAAAGAAGGATATCGAGTTATCCATAACTGAGTTGCAAAAGAATCCTTTGAATTATACGCAGGTTAATATCTGTTCTTTCCCGCCACCATATATTACAGAAGTATTTTTCATTGTTTGTTTACATATATGTGCATGGGATTTTAGTAGGCTTATCTTATTGTTGTTATTATGTTGAAGCTTAAAGTTATCTTCAAATAAAATTAAAAGTATTGAATGCTAGGAGTATGGTTAAGAAGGTTTTTCTGACTTTAGATCTTACATGCCGAGGTTTTCTGAATTTTGGTTCACATTAAATTTGCACGCTAGATTTCCATTTCTTCTTGAGGCATTCCTTAAATGGCCGATAAATTTGAGTTTTTAAGTGGAATAGGTCCCCCTTTGTTGATCTTTTCTGTCTTCCACTTATTCGAAATAAACTCTTTGGCATATTAATTTACAAGTCTTTAAATAAAATTAAGTATTGAAGGCTACGAGTATGGTTAAGATCTGTGCATGTTCAAGGTTTTTCTGACTTCTTTAGATCATACACACCAAGGTTGACTGCCGTAAGTGGAATAAGGTTCCCCCTTTGTTGATTGTTTTTGTCTTTCGCTCATTCAATATAAATTCGATGGCTATATTAAATGTATTTCTGTATAATTTCACATGTAGAACTACTTTTCCTCATGTTCCATTCAAATTGTTGTCCTTTCAGGTCTCTGTTCTGGCAGATGACATTTTAAAGAATGTTGAGTATGATGCCTTGAGGATTGTCTTCAACAAGTTCCAGTCAGTTGTCTCATTTCTTCCCACTGTGGCAACTGTTTTATCTCCTGAGGTGATGGGAATGCTTCGCTAACTTGTTGTGTTTGGTCCCTTTCCCTGTTCTGATTTTGGTTTCCTAACGTTGTTGATGCTAGGCTGTGGAGAAAGAGGCTGAATCTGGGGGAAAGCTTGGTGAACTAGACTCTTATGAGATTGAAGGTGGTGAAACAAAGTCAGAAGTACTCCAGAATCTTGGGGAGTTCCAATTCTCTTGTGTAAGCCTTTCTTAGCTAAAAAGATTTCTATGTTTAAACTTTTAGCAGTAGTGGGGACAGGATTTACTGTTTTATGTAACAACAAAATAGTCTTAAGTAAACTTTGAATCTTAACAGTTGACGTATAAAAGTTTAATATCAGTTTATCGAGCATGCATAGGAGTTGGCAACATCGACGAAGTATCTGTTGGTATCTGATATTTTGCTAATTTTCTGAGCAGTAGTACCCAGGCAATATTCGTACTGAATCTAGCTCTAAGGTCCGCTTTTTGAAACAACTGTAATGTGTCTTTGAATTTAAACACTTCATGGGCTTTTAGGTTTAACAACTACTTATGTTCGGAGGATTCCCTATATTTGGCATGTGGTAGATGTTGCTGGAAAAGTTTTAGTTTTCACCTTTTCTCTATGAATGCTTGAGTTGCCAAGCAGCAGTGCTATGCAACTACTATGTCAAAATGTCAATATCTAAAATGTGGAGTGCCTTTCATTTTGGTAATGATCCCTATTTTGATTTAATGAGAAAATTTTCAATATTCCCCACAGGTCTTGTTCAATGCGGTGTTGGAGAATGCGTGCAGTGAGCAAGGAGCAAGGATGTCTGCTATGGATAGCTCAAGCAGAAATGCGGGCGATATGCTTGATCGACTCACACTCACTTACAACAGGTCTCACTCACTCACAATCACCCACCCGCCCACACACACAAATGCACACGCACATACATACATGCACAAAATCCACACACCAATCTCTCTCTCTCTCTCTCTCTCTCTCTCTCTCTCTCTCTCTCTCTCTCTCTCTCTCCACCACAAGGTATGAGTTTGGGTAAAAGCAAATTAATTGGTCTTGCTAGTTAATTGAATTATTACCTCTGATTCTGGTACATTGTAGAGTGTGAAAGTCATCTATTTTATTTCTTGTTATTTCTAATTTCTGTTGTTTTTGATATTGTTTGGGACAGAACTCGGCAAGCATCTATTACCACTGAATTGATTGAGATTATATCTGGAGCATCAGCCCTTGAGGGCTAATTGCAGAAACCCTACTTGCAATTTATCAAACGGTGACGAAATAACATGGAAGTGGGGGCTTTCCTTGAATTTCACGGGGATAGTTTCTGAAGAGTTTTTTAATTTTTTTGTCAAACTACTCCAATAATTACCCAGGGTCAATCTCCTTACTGGGAGTGTTAAATCATATTTTTTGATTGTTTTAATTGAATTGAGAGTCTGTTTTCAATTATGTGCCTTAAAACACCTAGGAGTTGACTCGAGTGGTAAAGGCCTTGGTCTTGGTGGTAAGCTCCCGCCAGGTTTAAAGTTCAAATCCTCTTTGGTGTAAACAATTTTTAGGAACTATTGGATTGGTGGAACTTCCTAATTGAATTACTTGTAATGCACTTGCGGGAAATTCCTTGCACTCCCAGGATTATTAACGGCTTTCTTCTTGAACACCCTATGCCAATAAAAAAAATTACTTGCCTTAAATTTTCTCCTCTCTAATTTCATCGTATAAACAAAAAAAGGTCCATTCGATTATGTGTTGATTTCTCCTCTTACAAGCTCTGTAAAGAGAATGCCGGATGTAAAGTACGTAACTACTTATCCTCGTATTAGATATTCATTGAGTATGGATGACATAGAAGTCTTATTCTTAATTATGGAAGCATTGGTTAGTTAAACTCACTGTAAGAGAGTAGTTGACACGATCTATTATTGGTTTAACTTTTGTAAGACGTTTTGTATAGCATCCTTACAGCTTTATATAGTGTATGCCCTCTTAATATTGCCCTTGTGATTTCTTAATGAAATTTAACTTACCTAAAAAAAATATATGGCGAGTTTTTTTGGTTGATGGGACATAACTAAGTTCAAAACTTGCATGATCAGAGTGTACTTTTTGGCGACCATAAACAACCTCTTTGAGAATGCTTATAAGATGTCTTGAAAAGAAGTGCCATCAATGACCGTAAACTGTGAAACTTAGAATAATGTTGCATCGTTTTCCACGCAAAAAAAAAAAAAAAAAAGGTTTTATCCCTTCTATTTTCCAAGGCTTAGTTATTGGGAGAGCTGGCGGTATATTTGATAATTCCGGCCTCGAAAAGTTCATCTTATGGTGTTGAAATTAAGGAGAATGAATGCCTGAATGAGGAGATGGAAGAGAAAAATTAAAATGTAAGTTTACTCTGATGCTCGAACGTCAAAAGGTTTGGCTGTATTGATCATTAAACAATCACATTGGCTTGTTGGGTTGTGCAAGCATTCAAATGACAAGTACATTTGCTCAAATGTCAAATGATTCTCTCTCATTTATTTTAATAGTTGAAATATTCTCCTTATAAAACATATAATAAGTGATAAATAGTAAAAATAAAGTTATACAAGCTTTTATAAAATGTTAAATACTTATATGAGTTGAGCTCATGTAAAAACGAGATTAAATTTTTGTTGAAATTCAATTTATTGGATAAACGAATGAAAATCTAATTCAGCTTGAATTGTCTATGATATGTTCTATTAATTGATGCTCCTAACTCCAACAATATGAAATACAGTTGTCTATTCGGATAGGGATTTTTTTTTTTTTTTTTAAAGTTCAGCCTAGAACGTTGGTAATCGGATCCACATAGGAGCGGGTACCTCTTATCTACCCCCAACCTGGAAGCAAACACGGTTATCAAAACCAAGTATCGAGTTGAATATTAGGTACCCATAACCGGATTTCAATTTTAAAAAGAAAAACTAACACACTCTTAAAACGATGTCATTGTTTTGGATAAAAGTGACTAGAAAATCCCAGACACTCAACTTTCACAGCTCGCACTCTACAGACAGACAACCAGATTCTCCCTCTCTCTCTCTCTCTCTCACACACACACACACACACATTGTGCGTCGAGACACTACTCACTAGCCATTATGCTCGAGCCTCTGGTGTTGTTTTTGTCATAGAGGTAGTCGTAACATTCGATTTTGAGAAACTTCTGGTTCATCGGTAAGTTCTTCTCCCTCTTCTATATTGTTTTGGGTTTTCCGTATATGTGATTTTCCGCCACTATTAATCATCAAGGATATTGCTTGTGAAGTGACCTAAACTGGAAGACGCTTTTTAATGGTAGAGATTTGATTAAGAAGCTTTATTTAAAGAATGCATTTCTTTAAAACTTTCATTACCCATGTGCTTATCGAGAAATGAAATCTCTCTCTCTCTCTCTCTCTCTCATGGCATCTTGTTCACAATGAATGATCTGGATTAGACACAAAAAATCATATATGATTTATTTCAAGTATATGTTTATGTATGAGTAAGTTAGCTTCTAAATTACTGTCAAATTTCTATGTATGTGTATTGGTAAGGGAACTGTTGTCAATGTTCTTATGTTATCATATATGTTATGTTATGTCATGTCACTACATGTATGTCTGTTATATTATATTCTGTCATGTAGTGTTTATCTATTACACCTTATATTCTGTCATGCAATGTTTATCTGTTATACCTTATATTTTATCACACAATGTTTATCTGTTATACCTTATAATTCTACCATGTAATTTTTATCCGTTACACGTTATGCCATGTCAAGAATTTTGTTTTCTATTTCAAGTAATGTCATGTCACGAAACGTTTGTCTATTTCATGTTATGCCATGTCAAGAAATGTTTTTATATTTCATGTTATGTCCTGTCATTCATTCCACGCACATGTCACGTTACGTTACGTCAGGTCATTTGTCCTTTCGTTTCATGTTAGGTCATGTCTCGAGTACAAAGTGTGTCTTGAAAATAGTTTGTCCATGTCAAGTAAAGTTTATTTACGTTTATCACTACCCTAAATGCTAGGATGGTGTGATATCCTAGTGAAACTCTTTTGTTTCTGCTGGAGTGTTTAGATTAGTATGAAATTTTCTGGGTTGACAAGGTAAAGATCAACGAGTTTTAAATGGAACCTAATTAACAGGTCACTAGAGCAGAGCAGGCACTCAAGTCAGTGGTGCCCTCCCATACTTTCAATTTCATGTTATACATACTCGTGCTGGTGCAGATAGATACTTGTCATTGGATACGTATATTACATTTTTCATATTAGGTACAGATATCTGTAAACTGGTACGTATGTTAACATACTCACAGCTGGTGCGGATACCTGTATTGTGATGCCATAATCGGTAGGGACACACGACTCAATAGGAACCAAGTAGCACCCATATGGTAATTTTTATTAATCATGTTTACTTATTGAACAAGATTTCAAATTCATGTATTTCATGCTTAGTGCACATCCATGTTTAGTTTCATGCCCAATCCATGTTCAGTTCACGCTCTAGTTCATGTCATATCAAGTTCAGTTTCAAGTTCAATCCATATTCAAGTACTTCTCATGTTAGTTCAAGTCATATCAAAACATGCCATGTTAATTGTCAAGTCACGTCAAGCTTATTTATAATCATATTATGCATTCATGTTTTTACTACCATGCATGCATCTTTAAACTGTATGTTAAGTTTTTTGTTAACTTACTAAAATTTGTACTTAAATTTCACCATGATAGTCCCACCTATCATCTCCTAGAATGGTAAACGATGTGTCAAGATTGGGAGATACAACAGATGCTGGCCAATTGGGGATGATCGATTAGGCAGCACAAACACAATGTCGAGCTCGTAGTCTCCATAATCTGATTCATAGATAGCATTATGGCATTCCTGATTGAGTTACGCAAGCTACTCAGAGAATTAGTCCTGTAGATATTTAAGTTTATGCATGTACTTATAAAGCTCTGTCTCCTGTACTTTTGTGATTACAGATCTTTTAGACTTATGTTGTAATCAATAATGTTTATCAATCTAATGTTTTTGTATTATGTTTCAAAAATTTTGGTATATATCTCATTTGGTGCATAGTATTGTTCAAAAAATAATTATCCACTGCGAATATTGCATATTATTAGACACATGCTAGGTGCATTACATCTTTAATTGTCATGAATGGAAGCATGTAATCTTGTTTTACATATTTAGACACTTTAGAGTCTATCCGATCACTAGCGGAATCTGGGGGCATCATAGTTCTTAATTGGAGTGTCTACGAGTTTGGAATTGTGCACACAGAAACATTCTAAAATCTTTTTAATGTAAGTCTATTGAGACAAACAATAAAATTTTCTAGACCAATGCTTTAAAATTTTAACTCCAAGCACTATTTTCTTTACCTATATCGTTCATCTAAAAAGTAGAGGACAACCACTCTTTTGTTTTCATACAATTTCTAGCTAATAAGATATTATACACGTACAAAGATAAAATTAGAAAACTATTTCTTGTACATTTGACATACACACAATGATCTTCCTCTAGCATCTAAAAACTAATTGAAGTAATGACCACATGAAATCTGAAGGACCATTGTCTAGAAGATTGTTTGGCCATAAAAATAGAACGTTTCAGCTTGCATATTCTGCGCTCTTGTCTCTTAACCTCAAAGTCAATAGATTGATCCATATAGATCTCCTCATCTAGCTCTTCATTGAGAAGTGTAGTTTTCACATCCATTTAAAACATTTTCAAATCTAAATGTGCAATGTAGCTCTTTAAGCTCTCTAAATATCTTATAACGATACATTATTTACTCTAGGCCCAAGTTTTCCATATTTATGGGAAGTGGTGTGAATATAACCTATAGAACCATAAGGCAATAAATGTTTCAAATTTGGTTTTGCGTCATTCCATAGTTCATATGGGGTTGAAGAAACAAATTTAAAAGGTACACGGTTTAAAATGTAGGCAGTAGCTAAAATTAAATCTCCTAAAAATGATATTGGCAGGTTAGCTTGCACTATTATTGATCAAAACATTTCCAATAATTCCTACGAATCCCCTTTTGGTCATGTAGTTTTTGATACTCTTTAGACAATTACTCATGACCTTGATTAGTTTGTACAATTTTTAAATCCATTTCTTTTTTATTCTTAACTTTAGCTATGAAGCGACTTAAAAAGAAAAACCAATACTTCAAAGGATGAGAGATCAAAGAGACAACTAAAATAAGAGTAGTCTTCTATAAAGGTAAGGAGATAAAAGGCGTCATGGCTTGGATTCACATTCATGGGTCCATAAATGTTAGAATGGACTAGCTCTAAAGGATAAGATGCCCTAAGAGTCTTTCTAAAAGGCTTCATTCATACAGGTTTTCTCAGCTAAACAAGGCTCACACATAAGTAGACTTACATTAACGAGAGACTCCAATAGGCTTTCTCTAGCTAGTCTAGTTATTTTATCTTTTCCTATGTGACCTAGTCTAGCATGTCATTTCAATGTATTATAAACAACATCATCATTTGAAATCATAAAAGAAAATGAGAAATTATCTAAATCTAACGTAAAGAAACCATTCAAAAGAAAACCATATCCATATAAAATTCTATCCAAATAAAAATCCAGCTGAGGGACATCAAAGTGAAAAGTAAAACTAAGTTGCAACATAAAAATAACTAAAAAAAGATTACATTAAACGCATTTTAAGTTGGTAGGTGCCAACTCCAAGCACTTCCTCTCGAGTTCCGTTATCCAATATAACATACTGTCTGTCAGCTAGTATTCTTCTATAATCTATGAACCCAACTCGATCTCGAGCTATATGTTTAGTTGTTCATGCGTCTAAAATCCATTCAAGAATTGAGTGAGCAACAAAATATGTGAATAAATATAAGCAATGAGAGTTGTATTTGATGGATACCTTATTTACCTTAGTGCACTCACGAGCAAAATGTATTACTTTTTCATAGTTATAAATCTTCAATTTGGACTTGTCCTTGCTAGCATGCTTGCCTCTAAGGCGCTTTTCTATATTTCCATCCCTTGGTCCAAGACTATTTGCCGTTCCAACAAATCTCTCATGTTACGACGCGCTTTATCTTTATCTCCAAATAGAAAGATATATCACAAAAAAATCTTAATATTCTCATTAGATGTCAAAACGAGCTTTATTTGCCTCCATGTTGACTCGAGCAAAGGTTGTATCAGAGTAGTAACTCTCTGTTCACAATTGAGATTATTCCTAGTAGCCTTTAGATTATTAATCAAGGCAAGCATCGATTTCAAATGTTCAGTCATGACATGTTTAGGGTCCACAACATACTACTCAAACCTCAAAGTATGAGCACGAAACCTAGTAGCTTATGTCCCCCATAGAAATTTTCAGTTGGTTCCACATATTTTGAATAATTGGGCAGTTCTCAAACTCTCCCAATAAGATTATTATGCATGCTGTTAAGCATGGTAAAGTGTGCACATAGATCTTTCTTTGCCCAAGCCTGATAGGCTCTTATATGGAAGTATTCTTTTTTCTTAGGTTGTATCATAAGATGAGATAGATTTTCTAGAATCTCTTGTTCATTAAGCAAATATTGGATTTTCTTATGCCACAGGCTATAGTTGGTCCCATCCAATTTCTCTCCTTTAGCAAGGTCAGCAACTACCTTTTTAGTAGCCATTATCACTACATTCATTATGCGCAATTAAAATTAACACATTTAATTTTATTCCAAAATCTAACTAGACCATGGAATTTCTTCCTGCATAGTGAGATCAAGAAAAAAAAACTAATAATCATTTCTAATTATTAATAGATCTTATTAATTTTTAATACACTATATATGAGTCTTAAAAACTCATAACTCATGCACATATAATTTATTAATCAAATATGAAAGATCCATAATTGTTGCGCTAAGCACATTGCACATAGGCTTTACCTGAAGCCTCATTGATAATTTGATGCATAATGTTAAGATGAACTTAAAGTATATTGATGGACATAAAACACATCCATTTACATGGTCTCAAAAATAAAAATTACATTCCCAATATTACATTTCTAAACAAAGTCATATTACAAATAATCTATAAAAATAATAAATAAATTTAGAACATTTCCAATGAATGCCACATCACCGACAAATTTAGAGCATTCCCAATGGATTACATAAAACTCATCTATATGTAAATCCATCTATTTTCGAGTTTACTACAGTGTCACTACTGCATCTAGCATGCACTGTTCACAAATGTAAATAATTTTTAATTGCTTTCTCTCTCCTGTAGTTACTTTTTCTCCTAAGGGAAGGTTTAGCTTATTTCATTTCCACCCCTTTGGTTTGGTTTGGCACCATCTTCATTTCCTCTGAGTTATTTGTGCTCGTCAATTCCATCACCCATCTGTTTGCTTTCTTGTACTTTAACTTTGCAAAACTCTGGTTCAAGCTATTGTTCGGCTGAGGTAAACACTCTAAAACCTTATCGTCGCTCTTCAAACTTTATTACATATCAATATTTTCTCACCAAGTTTTGCACACTACTTCTTGCTCTTAATTCAATTTCATTCAAATGCAGAAATCTTAATTTTTTTTTTCTCTTTATATTCAAAGGAGAAGCTAATTTTCTCTATAGCCAAACAAAATAAGGAAGGTTGATTTTGGTAGTGCGAATGCTGGCCCTATTGGTCGAGCTCTAAGAAAAGATCGACCATGAAGGGGTTCCATGGATCGCTTGCTCGTGGTTCTCGAAAATGGGTTGAATCAGATGTTGGTGGCCGCATCTCGAGACAGACCCTCAAGTGGTGTCAAAGGTACATCAACGTGCTTGTATGTGGATCTTATTTGAGCTCACTTGGAATTAGAACGGATCATCATAAGATTTGATTTTCGGATTTATAACAGGTTATGAGCAATGCCTGATTTAGGGATAACATTTGTGATTTATTAAGTGGATGCTTTAGTTTGGAATTCATTCTGTGGTTGCTTAATTTACTAACTCAGAGGCATTGACGAGCACAAATAACTCAGAGGATTGCTCTAATATATTTGGAATTAAGTGTTTGGATATTTCGATCTTGCATTGTGGGTATGTTTGGTTTTCATTTACTAGGTCTTGGAAGGATGGTAGACTTAAGTTGTATTTGGATTAAGGAATTGCACAAAAAAGTATTTCTTTTGTATGGATTGTTTGCATATGCTTTCTAAACTGTACTCGGGCTATTGGGATATTGTATGTTAATTGTATACAGTTCTAGGATTTTATAAGTATTTTGAAGATAATAGTTTGGAGTTAGCAAAGAATGTGAAGTCAATGAGTATAATTCACATGTGTTGGTTTGTTATTTTGATATTGTTTATGTCAAAAGATTTGATTTATTGAATAGGAGAGTATAACTATATCTTCTGCATTGATTTCTTTGATTTGATTTGGTTTTTTAGTACTCAATTTAATTGTCCTTCTTAAATGAAGATTAGCAAGAATAAACGACACTAAGACGAAACTGCAATGCTTGAGATGTGGGACAGACTGGAAGAATTTGTGTTTACACTCCCATTCTTGATGTGCATGGAATTTATAGAAAAGCTGTATGGATATTTATGGTATTTGTGAGCTCTTTGACCCTTATACTCAATGCTGCTTTAGAGTATAATTATGTAATTTGAATAGATTAGTTGCTTCCACTACAATCTTGAAATGTTTTTGCTAGGCTTCATGACATGCTCATTCAAGCTCATTTGCCAAGTAAGTGAGACAAGCTGAATCTTAGTTCTAGTTTGAGTTCTTGATCAGTTAAGCATAGATTGTTTAGAACTTTATTTTGGTATGTGGTTGACGCCTCCTCTTATTTTTCCCTTTGCTCTCTTTAGTTTGTTGTATTTGTTTTTTTTATTTCATTAGAACTTTGGGGGAGATGGGGTGACCTTTAATGGTTTTCTTCGCATCAAAGTAAATATTTACCATCACAATAGGAATTGATGGGTGTAAGTATCTCTGCTGCCAATGATTTGAATGAGAAACGCTGGGACCTAGTGAACATAGAAGCTAGTGGATAGAGGAGATCCCTCATGTTCCATATTGAGATGGAATCCAAAAACAAAGCAGTGCATGAAAATTATTCTTTTTGCTTTGGTAATATATTTTTGGCATAGGGCTGACGGTAGTGTTGTGACCTTTATCTGGCAGATGCTGGAAGAAGCAGCTAATAATTGCGATGGATGCTCGTCGTGTTGACGTTCTATGTTATAGGATGTGCTTCACATTCAATGAGTGAAAATTGAACCTGTTAAATAATTCAAACTCTTGATATGAATTATCGAAAATGAATATTCTCATACCATATTTGAGAATATTCTCATAATATAATTTCTTTTTATATTTTCATTCAATTTCAATTTTTGTTTAACTTATAAATTGGGAATAATCTGAAATAGGAAATTATTATATGACATTGTATATGGGGAGATATTGCAAATATCAAAAGATATGAGGATATGATTGATAGTTAGAAGAAATATTTGAAATAAATAAAAAACATTAAAAAGAAATATTTAAATGATATAGAAAAAAATAGATTAATTGATGTAAGATATATTGTAAAAGTCAGTATGTAAAATAGAAAAAATGAATTTTGGTGATGTATTTTAAAGAATGGGATAAAGAAACCATTGGGAATACTCTTATAAGCTATAACTTATTCATTCACATAAATAAAAATGCATATATTACACATGAGCACAACAAATTACCAATGTCAGCTGTATCCATTTTAATTAAAGAAATGCTAATGAACTCAAACATATAATCAAAATGGCATGCATGATGATTTAATGGAAAGAGGACTCACATTCTCAACTGATGAGAATGGTTTAATAGGACATCAAATCTTAGGATACATATTTAATATATAAATGCATTTAACAATAAGAATTCAATATATGCATTCACATATTTAATACAAATTAAATAATCTATATAAATGTTCATTTAACTCAAAACAATTGGACTTGAGAAAGTATGATAAGTGTCCCAAAAACTTTTTATTATCTTCAATTTGAAGTCTCTTACCTAAAAAATAATTTATAAAAAATATTTTTGGGACTCGGATTAAACAAAAAATCATAGGTATGGACTTAAAGACAAACTCAAGCTCACACTTGCCAAAGGTGTCGAACAATAGTTGTGGAAAACCACTGCACGCTCCCCCTGCGCGTGTGCATATCACTTCCACCGTTTTGAGCATTTTCAGATGTCAAAACACAAAGTTTCTTCATCCTAATGTATATGTATGTCCATATCATGAGAAAAGACAGACTAGAAGTGCAACGGTGGATCACACTCACCAAAGCTGAGAGTGGGATAGAAAAAACATTATTGTTCACTATCTTCTTGCTAATTAACCCAAATTTATTTTTTCAAATTTCGACCACCCATTTTCAATTGATCATAACTTACTCATATTAAGTCTAAATTAAGGGTATGATATTAAATTTAAAGCTTATGAGCCCAACTTTCTAAACATATAAAAGTTGTTTCTAGAAAATAACATTTGATTGGTTAAAAGTAGGCTCAACATAACGGTACGAACCTAAACTTTAAATTTAGGGTTTCGGATTTCTTCCCTTATATGCGACAAAATTTCACCAAATGTAAGGAACATATTTATGACATTATAAGGAGTTTTTTCATGTAAAGAATTTGATCTTAAACATGTCATAACATAACCTCTAATGAAAAATTCAAAGTTCCAACAATCATGACACATCATCAATTACATGATTTTAAACTCATTCCAAAGCATCAAACAACATGTAATCATATTCATATGGGCTAAAACAAGTGGCATAGACTTTGATACTAATGTTAAAAAAGTCTAATTCAAATTTTCTCAAGCAGAGCAAAATTCCCACAAGCCTAAATTTTTGTTTGTTTTATAGTCCATGTCAAATTGTTGTGATAGTCTCCTAAAATAATTCTACATTTCAACACCAAGAGTTTAAAAAGGTTGCTATAGAAAATTGTAAAGAGAAATAAGAGGTCATTTATCTTTTCTCCTAATCTTTCAATCAATTATCCCTCATACAGAAAATGAATTGTGCAACTTGGCAAGAAGGTAAAAGGCATGAGTACTATATTAAATCACTATCTTACTAATATAGTATATCATTCATAGCATCCGGTCTATGCCTCAAACTATTTTATCTCACTAGATCAAGGGTCCTTAACCCCTCACGAGTTTATAACTCAAAGCAATTCTTGACCTCATATTATATAATATGTTCGTGATCATACCAAGTCATACCTAAATAATTGTCCAGGTTATGAGTCATAAAATAACAAGTAAAAATACAAAGAATCTTCCCTAGACACCTATGTCAATTTAGTTAGACTTGACTTCTTTCTTAGACATGCTCTATGAGACATATCATTCGTGATGCCAGGAAAACAAACTAAAGTAGCAACATAAAGTTTTCTTCTCATGACATAGTTTCAGGTTCATGTGCATAGGAATAGATCATATATTAATCCACTAAGACTCACATAGTGATGGAGTAAGGACTCATCCAATCGCTCCTTGATATGGTCGTCTATAGCATATACAGTACGAAATGTATGTTACAACGAAACTCCAACTCAATTGGGCTTATCACATTCAAACGTCGTAGGAATCTAGTTGTATAAAGGTGCTCTAACTTGAGTTTCTTAACACACTCAATCATGCACCTACCTAAATCTCACATTCTACTTTAATCAAACTTAATGTACGACTCTTGTATGTATTATTTTAGCCAAACTAAGATGATATTCTTTAAATTTATCTTGAATGCTTTTAAAGCATCAAAATGTTTATTTGATCACTTTCCAAGCACCAAATTAATCAATATATCTGATTTTCCTCACTATTTAAGCGCCAAGGTGATCATCTATGTGAGTTGACTGATCTTTGTCTGGTCACATAGTTATATTCATGGTTGTAAAAATAAACCACAAATCTAATCGGACCTCTGGTCCACTTCCTCTGGCTGGAAATCAGTCTAATACCGGATTTCACATTTTGTAAACCGATTTGAACCAAACTGGACTGGTTTCTATATATATTTTTTATTTAGGTAATCATCCATGTGAGTTGATTAATCTTTACCTGCTCACATATTTATAATCATGGCTGTAAAAATAAACCAAAAATCTGATCGGACCTCTGGTTTGCTTCCTTTGGTTGGAAATCGGTTTGATACCAAATTTCACCTTTTGTAAACTGGTTCGAATCAAACCGAACCGGTTTCTATATATATTTTTTATTTAGGTAATCATCCATGTGAGTTGATTAATCTTTACCTGCTCACATATTTATAATCATGGCTGTAAAAATAAACCAAAAATCTGATCGGACCTCTGGTTTGCTTCCTTTGGTTGGAAATCGGTTTGATACCAAATTTCACCTTTTGTAAACTGGTTCGAATCAAACCGAACCAATTTCTATATATATTTTTTATTTAGGTAATCATCCATGTGAGTTGATTAATCTTTACCTGCTCACATATTTATAATCATGGCTGTAAAAATAAACCAAAAATCTGATCGGACCTCTGGTTTGCTTCCTTTGGTTGGAAATCGGTTTGATACCAAATTTCACCTTTTGTAAACTGGTTCGAATCAAACCGAACCAATTTCTATATATATTTTTTATTTTTTATATTATATATAAAATATTTTTATATAATCTTTATATTATATATTATATGTTAAACTGTTAATTAATATAAAATAAAATTTTAATCTTATTATTTATATCTATTAATCTTATAATTTTTAATATAACATTTGAAATAACATATAAATTTTAATCTTAAACATAAGCAATAATATTAAACTATTAATATAAATTTACTTTTGATGGATATATATATCAAGAAAAATATATTTTTTGCATAATAAATTATAATATATATTCTTTTTGTAAATATATTTTTACACATTTTATCATATGTACTGATATGAAAATTCTAGAATTTATATAGACAATAGTTAAATTCAATGTTATACAAGTATGTGTCAATTATTATTATGAAATAATGTACTTATAGTATAATATAAATAGACTAATAGTTTAATATATGTAAATATCATATTATTACTAACATACAAAATCTGTAAAATCGAAAAAAAAGGGACTGAACCAGACTGAATCCAGAAAAATCAAAAGTTACAGTTTCGGTTGTGAATCGGTTCGATATCGATTTTTAAATTTTCAAAACCGATATATACCCATTTGGTTCTAAAATATGTTCAAAACAGGACTGAACCAAACCGATTTATAACTCCTCGCTCTGTCACGATTAAGAACCATGACATTTTTATGAAATCTCCGGTTAACCGATATGCTACTACTAACTTTGATTTTAAAATTTTAATTTTCTTAAAGAAGCTCCAAATAAAAATATACTAATAATAAATATAGTATTCTATATTAAGATACTGAAATCATAAAAAAGAGTGTGCGGAAACATTTACTAAAACTTTCTCAAATTGTTTACCATAAAAATCATAACTTAAGATTTCTATACATGATATAAGCATCTGCCACGTCTTCTTGTGCCAAGTCACGTCTTGCAACCTCAATTTTCATAAATATTCTCACATAGGGTGGTTTAAAACATGAAATAAAACTAAAAGAGTTAAAAATTTAGTAAAAACCCTATCACAATGTAAACATAATAAATATAAATTTTCGCATAAAACATTTCATGATAAGGATTTAAAATCATGATCATTCATATATATGTTTATGTCATGCAATTCTTGTCTTGAATTATTTGACTTATCATATTTATCTTACTGATTAACACATTTAATCTTATGTGCAAGATTGTGTATTGATCCCATATCATGTAGTCATAAGGGGAACCGCTAATAGTATTCTAGTATACTATGGTGGACCACGCTTAGGTCTGTATCTTGCACATCCACTCATAAATTCCATTCATACCATACATCTAAATGATCACCTTATTAACTATTCTAATCTTATATTACACTTGATCTTATAAAAAATTATGTGTCTTATACAATACGAGATACATGAGATGGATAGTACATACATAACTATAATATGTGGAATGAAGCATGATCATAAATTATGATGAATGTTTGCAGATATCATGACATGTGTGATACATAAATATTGGCTTTTAAATAACTGTCTTTAATAATAATACAACACTAACGTATAATAATCCTAATTTATAATTAAACTACTTGCCTCGTAGGCCTAAATCAATATTTTTTTAACAGTAATGTGCAATCCAATTTGAAATATGATTTTAGATGAATTGGATTCACACAAAAAAGTTCAAAATTGTCCTAATCTAATGGCAGACGTTTTAGGGCAAAATTAGAATATCTCAAAGTTGACTTGTTTAAACAAGAAAATTTTGAGAAAGTTGTAGTATATGTCTATGCAATTAAGTATCAAGAAAAAAAAGACTTTTACATACTCATTTCTTAATTATACTACAAAAGATTGGATAATTTGCACTCATAATCCTTCGATATAATTTTTTCAGCAGAAATACATAATAAGACAAAAAAAAAATACATTTATATAAAATTGCTGTTAAACATATGATGCATGGTGCCTGTTAGAATACTGAATCCAATCAATAGATGTATGAAAAAAAATGATACTTGTAATAATCAATATCACAAAGAATCTGCATGTAACACAACTGTTGAGATTGACTGTTTTCCATTATATTGACATTCTGATAATGGAGTAATTGCTAAAATTAGAGAAAAAGACTTAGATAATTGTTGGGTTGTACCATATAATCTATATCTTATTTTCAAATTTAATTGTTACATCAATGTAGAGATTTTTTTAACAATTAAGGTTGTTAAATATCTCTACAAATATATTTCTAATAGACATGATTGTGTTGTTTTAAATTTAATTCGCGAATAAGATAATCAACAAATTGATGAAATCCAACAATTTCAATCAGATAGATGGATTACTACACTTAAAGGCATGTTGAGAATATATAGTTTTATACTTAATGAAATGTATCCATTATTTTATAGTTTCCATCTTTATCTTGAAAATCAACATTTGGTAGCTTTCCATGTACATGAAAACTTAAACAATGTTTTAAATTTAGAATTTCCAACAAAATCGATGCTAACTGAGTTCTTTTAACAAATCAAGTTGATCAAAATGCACGAAATTCTTGATGTGTTTGTTTGCAATAATATATTGTAATCCTACAAATCCAAACTAACTTTGGGAATGATTTGGAAAAGAAATGTCTATTAATTTTTAATCAATAAATATAACAACAAAAAGTACTCCCAAATTTGTTCTCAAATGAACTTACTACATTTTTCATTGATGGCCCTGCTAGTACAAGAAAAACATTTCTATATAAAGCATTTCTTGCTGA
Source organism: Pterocarya stenoptera (assembly GCA_003123785.1). Classification (NCBI taxonomy): domain Eukaryota; kingdom Viridiplantae; phylum Streptophyta; class Magnoliopsida; order Fagales; family Juglandaceae; genus Pterocarya; species Pterocarya stenoptera. The sequence goes on from QEOT01003894.1 coordinate 157,234, forward strand.
AATCATTACAAAACACATAATAGTACTTACAATTGTACCATTTGGTATTACTGCATCTATTTTACCTAGAGGTTGCACAACACATTCACTATTTAAGATTCTATTAAATGTGGATAAACACATGTATAATTAGCAAATAGTAAACTCTTGTTAAACTATTACATGTTGTGGGATTGATTGTATGGGATGAAACACTTATGTCTACAAAATAATATATAGAAGCATTAGATATCATCTTGCGAAATATAAATGATACATATTTTCTATTTGGTGGAAAAGTTTTTGTTTTTGTTGAAACTTTCGTCAAATTTTACCTGTAATTCATAAATGCATAAGATAAAAACAAATTTATGCAAGTTTAGCTTCTTTTTACTTATAACATATTTTGAAGAAAATCAAACTAGCAAAAAATATGAGAGTGAGATTAGATCATTATTTCTCGCATTATTTAATTCAAGTTGGCAATGGTACAACACCAATTACTATTGATGAAAATATCAAAATTTTCAAAAAGATGCTTATTTCTTACAACAGTGATATTAAATCTTTAAATCATTTAGTAAATGTTATTTTTTGAGATATTTGTAATTACTCAAAAAATTTGATCCAAATGACAAATACAACTGTATTAACACCGAATAATCAATCAATTGATGGAACAGAGAATTTGATCCAAATGCCTATTCCCAGAAAAATGATGCGATATTACAACTTTGATGAAATAGTTGACACATTTGTACAAGGCATTATGCAAAATTTTTACATACTTTAACACTAAACAAACTTCCACCATATGAATTATTGATTAAGAAAAAATGTCTCATCATGTTACTTAGAAATATAAATCATTCAGAAGGTTTATGCAATGACCCATAGTTGATTTATTGCAATTTTAGTCATAATATCTTTGATGCAAAATTTCAATTGGTCATCTCAGTGATAAAAAAGTTTTTATACCTAAAATTTCATTCTTGCCAAATACAAATAAAAAACACAATTACTTATTAGATTAAACTTTGCAATGACAATAAATAAATCAAAATAGCAAATATTAAATTCTGTTAGAATATATTTACCTCAACCAGTATTTTCTCATGGGCAGTTATATATCATATTATTAAGAGCCAAAACTACTACTTCAATGAAAATTCTGATAGGATCGATAACAACTGTTGATTGTGAAAAAATAATTACACAAAAAAAGTTATGTATAAAGAGTTGTTGACATTAACAAATTCATTATAATCTTATGTAAGTAACTGAATTCAATAATTTCTTTTTTCTCTAAACAATTCATTTACTTTTAATATTGTTATTATTTGTCTATTGTATTGTTTCTTATAATAGTAGCTTAAATTTTAAATTAAATGTAATGACATTTTTTCTTTTATCATTTGTGAATAGATTAAAAATGTAAGCTACTTACACTTTAATCAAAGACATTACTCCGACTAGAAAGAATTGGTAAATTGAGATAATAGTTGTAGACAAATCATCAAAGCAGACATCACAAAATTCACAGGTAAAATATCAAAATTTGACGTTAATAAACCCTAAGGTATTACACATACTATATTTATTGTTTTCTATAAATTCCCTTCCATGAATTTTTTTTTTCACAAAAAAATGCAAGAAATAAACTTCTTTTATTACAAAGAAATGTCATAGAAGTATTTAATATTCAAGTTTAATTATTTAAATTTAGATCAATATTTTTCATCTTTAATTTTGTGCAGGAAATTCAATTGCAGGCAACAATCTTCAATAGAAATGTTATTTGTAAAATCAATTACAGACAACAACCAATTGCAAGGAAACCATCGGCTCACTTGGATTGAAGTTTTGCTTTTACTCAATAAAAATCAATTATGTTCAAATTACCTCTTTTTAAACAAAAAAAAAAAAACAATTCCTTATATTCTTACATAATCTTTTTGTAAAGGACACAATAATTCAAAATTTTAGAACTTTTAGATTTTTCTACCTTTGTCTGTAATTATAAAATATAAATTAATGATTGATGCGATCATATCGATTGATTGTTCAACCTGATTAATACATATATGTAATTATATGCATGTTTTTTTTCAAAATTGTGCATTTAGGAAACCATCAAATCGTCGACATCAATTTGATCCATAATTAAGGAGGCGACCCATTATGCCTTGTTTCATAATGCCTTATTCAGATGCGTTAACTGCTTTATCAAAGTTGTAATATCGCACATTTCACAAGGAAAGTTTTGAGTGAGCATGGCGTTTATTTCATCAATTGATTGATTCTTTGGTGTTAATACAATTCAATTTTTCATTTAGATCAAATTCTCTCAGTTATTAAAAATATCTCCAAAAACAATATCTATTAAACAATATAAAGTTTCAATATCACTATTGTAAGGAATAAGGCATCTCTTTGAAAAGTTTGACATTTTCATCAACATTAATTGGTACTGTACATTGCCAATTTGAATTAAATAATACGATAAATAAAGATCTAATCTCGCTCTCGTATTGTCTGTTAATTTGATTTTCTTCAAAATAAGTCATAAATAAAAAGAAGGTAAACTTGAATCAATTTGTCCTTGTCTTATACTATTATAAATTACAAATATAACTTGAAGAGAATCCCCACAAAAAATAATAAATTTGCTACCAAATTGGACATCTGTATCATTTCTATCTCGCAATATCATATATAATGCTTCTATAGAATGTTTTGTAGACATAGGTGCTTCATCTCACATAATCAATCTTGCAACATATAGTAGTTTAGCAATAGATTATTATTTGCTAACATTACATGTGTTATTTTTGTTCACATTTAATGGAATTTAAATCGTGAATATGTTGTGCAACCTCCAAGCAAAAATAGATGCAGAAACACCAGGTGATGTAGTTGCAAGTGCTATTATGTGTTTTAATCTGATTTCTGCAAGAAGTGCTTTATAAATAAATGTTTGTCCTGTGTCAGCAGGGCCATCAATGAAAGATGCGGTAGGTTCATAGAGAACAGATTTTGGAGAATTAAATCATATGCGTGCTTTTGTTCAGAATTAAGATGTTGTGATGCAAGAAGATATTCTTCTGGACTGTTAACAGTTAATTCATCATCAATCTCTTTATATACAAATTGGTCACCTTCAGAAAAAACATTCGTGGGAACAAAATAATACATATTTATGTTTTTTCCCATCAATTCAAGTGTAGAAGAAATATTTTGTAAGACCATTTTTTGAACAGTTGTTATATTTATTGATTGAAAATTAGTAGACATTTCTTTTCCAAATCATTTCCAAAGTTCTTTTGGATTTGTAGAATTACAATATAACAAAATTATTACAAACAAAAGTCTTAAGCTATTTGGTATTTGATACAAATAAGCTTTTTGCAAACAATTTTCTAGACTACCATCTCTGTTCAATACACCATGTAGATTAGCTGCTTCACGATACATTGGTACAATAATAGTTAATGATAACACTATTAATTGTTCTCAAATATTGAAATGATATAGGTCCTCTGATGTGATTTAGTAATATTCGTAAGTAATATCTTTCACTTTTAAATAGATTTGCAGTAACAATTCGGCCTGTAACATTTTTGTTTTCTTAGAGTCTAAATGTCTTGTTATTGATTCAAAAGAAATTTTTTAAGAAATTCTTTGTACAATAGATTCTGTGTATTTTGGTCAACTTGATTTGTTTAAAAAAATTCAATTAGCATCAATTTTGTTGTGAATTCTAAATTTAAAACATTGTTTAAGTTTTCATGTGAATGGAAAGCAACCAAGTGTTGATCTTCAAGATGAAGATATAGATTGTAAACTGATCAATACATTTCATTAAGTGTGAAACTATATATTCTCTACATAGTTTCAAGTGGAGTAATCCATCTACTTAATTGAAATTGTTAGATTTCACCAATTATTGATTATTTTGTTCACTAATTAAATTGATAATAACATGATTATGTCATTTGTTAATGTATTTGTAGAGATATTTAACAGTCTTAATTATAGAACAAATCTCTAAGATTGATGTGACAATTAAATTTAAAAACAAAATATAGATTATATGGTATAATCCTATGATTATTTAAGTCTTTTCCTATAATTTTGGTAGTTCCTCTATCATCAAAACATCTATATAATGGGAAAGAATCAATCACAACAGTTGTATTAGATACAAATTATTTGGGATGTTGATTCTTGCAAATACCATTTTTCTTTATACATATATTGGTTGGATTCAGTATTCCAAAAGGATCATGCATCATATGTTTAACAATAGTATCATATGTTTAACAATAATTTTATATAAATGTAAATTTTTGTTTTATTAGGCATTTCTGCTGAAACAATTATATAAAAGAATTATGAGCGTAAATTCTTCAATCTTTTTGTAGTATAATTAAGAAATAAGTATGTGGAAGACCCATTTTCTGATGCTCAATTGCATGGACATATGGTGCATCTTTTCAAAAAAAAAAAAAAATCGTTTGAATAAGTCATCTTTTAGGTCTTCTAATTTTGTCATAAAAATATGTGTAATTAGATCAAGACGATTATGAACTTCTTCTAGTGGGTTCAATTCATTTAAAATCTTTTTCCAACTTAGATTGCACGTCATGGTTAAAAAAATATTAGGCTTGCCAAAACGTTGAATTAATGTCATTGTTTCCATATATCTTCTATGCATTTGGGCCTCCAACAAATGACCAGATAATAACAAAATAAATATGCTCCCTTCCCTAATTTGTAACTTGAAACAATAATATTCATGGCATGAAACAGTTGGTTCTTTCTTTTTTCTCCTTAAAGACTACAAAAATTATGCAAAAAAACTTAGAAATAAGAAGATATAAAAGTTGAAGATAAGGAAGTTAAAACATTAAGGCCTGGTTTGGACTTTGGATGCTCAGATGAGATTATCTCATTTAAGCTGTACGGTTTATTTGATCTTGCTATCCAAAAGCCACAAGCGAAATTTTATTTCATCTGTATATTTTCAACAACCATTAATAGTTTTCAACAACCACTGCCTTCTTCAATGTTCCCACAGTCATTTTTATTTTCCCTTCTCAGTTTGTCCAGTTTTCCAATCTGTCTTCTAATGTTTAGTATTTGTTTATAGATTTTTTAATAATAAATAATTATTACTTTTCAAAGCTAAATGTACTATCTTTGAGTGGACAGTTTTGTTTATAAATTTTTTAATTAATAATAAATATTACTTTCTATTAATATATTTATAATTATTATTGAATAATTATAAAATAATTTTTAATTATTAGTGGGACCTACCCTTTTATCAAATCCCAAAAAATAAAAACTATCTCATCTCATCTCACTATCTAAACACACCATTTTTTTACAAACTTTCTTATTTCGTCTTAACTAAAAAACCTTACTACTATTTAAAGCATTTCATTTCATCTGAATTGCGTAACCAAACGAGGTCTAAAAGTTATTTTGACATTTTCCTCTCTTCTAAGTAATTCATCTGCATTATTTGACCGTTGGAGATGAGCTGATGTTGATGTTTCAGCATTTACTAATATTGTTCATTTCTTCACCGTTTCTATCCCTTGGTGCCAACCCAAATCACTGAAAGGAAATACTAATGGATATTGAAGTGGATTGTAACAACTAAAATAATATTGAACAAAATTACTTCCACCTGTGTGGCTAAAAACAACAATATTCTGACCTTTTGTTGTTCAAAATTATCATATTCGGTCCAAATGACAACTTGTGACATCAATGAAGTGTTATAGACACATTGGTCTAAACCAGTGTCTAGTCTTATATGATTTATATTATGTTCCAAATCTAGAATGTCACTCAAACTTCGAAAAAACCCACAGTATGGATTAACATAAAAAATAGTCATCACTTGAGCAATAATAGATGGATCTAATCTTTCTAAATTATTAACATGATTCTGTAATTCATGTTTAGTGTCATGAAAATATTAAGTGCAAATACGAAAGACAACCATCTTCAAGTAGTAAATCATTAAAGTAATGACAGATCTGTCCTCGAGCTCTGAACGAGTAAATTCATTTGTATATTCTACATAAAATTTTATCAAATTTTACTTCAAATGATGTGAAAACATATTTATTATTATATGTGCACACTTATGTATGAAATTTTTTGGATTCACTTGAATTAAAAGTCAACAACTTATATAGTTAATCATGAATATGATTGGAAATTAACGAGATTGTTCCATCAGCACAACATAAACTGTTTGATTTATAATGAAATCCTTTTACTCCACAATATCTACACGATGGCACTGATGGTAAACAATTTGCCTCAACCGGTACAATTTGTAATACTTACCTAAAATCAACGAATTTTTCATGTCGCTTTCCTATGACATAAAAGAAGCAGAGATGAAATAATTAAAGAAAACTTTGAAACAAATTTTACACTTTTTCAAAACAAAATATTTAATAGAAAGGTAGGAATGGATGAAAGTTGTTGTAAAGTTGTTTTACCCCAAGCAGATTCTAATGCCATTCTTTTAAAATTGGGTTGGTCTTCATAAAAATAATCAACCTATCAAAGGGATTTTTAAGTATACTGAATAAAATGTGAATAAAATCTCTTGGAAACTTTTCATAATGAGAAATCATAATGAATAAACCTAATTGCTCAATACTAAGGTAGATGTAATTATACTATCGAAATATAAATCTCTTCTATGAAGCGTTGAACTTTCAGCAATATTGTTGGAAGTAACAAGTGTTATCCTCAAGATATCAGATGCATCATCATGGAGGTTACTTTCAGATAAATTAATATTTGAAAAAGACTCAATTTCTCTTATATAGAGAAAGTCATTGCCATTTGAATCATGAGGCAAACTACATTGAGATTGTTCCCCTTTTGGAATTTTATTATTTCGAGATATTTTCGATTCGGTATATCTCTCTCTCCTTTTTTCGGTGCATTTCTTCCTTTCTTTCCTTTGATTGAGTAGCATACCAAGATTTTTTTTACGGTTGCTTTTTAGATTTTTCAAAATCTATTTATGGAAGAAGTTAGATAAAAGAAAGAATAAAAGAAATGACATTGGTGATATTTACGTGTATTTATTGACTTAGTCGTGGTCTTTAAGGGTGTAAATTTGAATCGAAAAATTGGACTTGTTGGACCAGTTTGGGACCGATTCTTGTAACCATAAAACCGGCTGGACCCAGTTCGGTCCCGATTCCATGGTTTTTGAGATCAGACAGGACCGAACTGGCCCGGTTGGGGAAAAAAAATATAAAAATTAATATTTTATATATATAAGTTTTATACAAAATATTTTTTATGTATAAGTTTTATATATAATATATAATTATGTATGAAATAATTTCATTTTATAATTTATAAATTATAACATAAAATGTCAATCTTAAATATGAACATTTGTAATTTGTTTGATTATATGTTATTAATATAATTATATATAAAATAATGTTATTATAATTTATAAAATAAAAGTTTAATTTTAAAGATGAAAAGTTAATTTATCATATGCTTTAAACATAAAATATATATTTAAATTATTAATAATATTTTATTTATAGCTATACTAATATATAACTAATACTGATATATTATATATAGCTAAATAATCCCTAAACTAAATAACCACATATAAAATAATGATATAGTAATACTAATTACTAATACTAAATTACTATACTAATACTATCACTATAATACTATCAATAATATAGTTATAATAAATTAAACTCACTATAACAATTAACAAATACTAATATAACAATTAACAAACTCACTATAGCTATAGTTATACTTATAGTCTAATATAGACTATAGTTATACCTCTATTATATAGCTATACTAATAGTATAATATTAATACTATTATATATTCCAACTAATATTAATAGTCTAATATAGACTATAGTTATACTTATACTAATAGAGTTATACTAAATCACTGTAACTAATACTATACTATAGTATTAGATATAAATCACTATAATTTTTTTTAATAGGTTAAATCACTATAACAAAATATATAAAACTATATATAGTATTAGTATTAGTATGGTATATAGTATTATTATGATAGTATCACTATAATAGTATAATATATAGTTAGTATTATAATATATAGTTGTATATTATAATATAGTTAGTATAATCAAAAGAAGCAGAATCATATATAGTTAGTATTATAATATATATTATAGTATACTATATATTAATATCACTATATATATTATATACTAGTAAGGGCAGACACGTGCATTGCACGTGTGCCCAATTGAAAAAACATGAAAAATTACTACTTCTCAATTTATAATGAACAATAAAACGATAATTTAAATCAATAAAATTTCTTAATTTTAAATATTAATGGATAGAGTTTTATCTATAGTTTAAGATTTTATTTCTGATCATAAAAAACATCACATATGCTGTAAAAAATATTGATAACCACATTTATGTTTATATTTTTAGATTTATTTTCTCGTTTACAATACATATTATACATATTATTTGTATAACATTTATAACTATAATATAACGACTTATAAGAATCAAGTCACAACTTTGATATGTATGTGACTGACTTTTATAATGGTCAAGCATTCCAACCTAGATATTAGAGCAGATGGATGGATTTAGTTCCTGGTCTACATACATCTTAATAATGGAGCATTCCAACATAATCATTTTAATAATATATTTTTGTTTGTTAAATAAAGCTACACTAACATATTAGAATATAATCCGTTAATATTTTTTTATTCAAATTCTATGAACAATTTTCATACTATGTAAACAAAATTGACTATATATTTGGAATAAAATTTGTAGGATTGAAAATAAAAGTTGCGTAATATTGAAATTGATTTTTTTTACAAATTTATATTTCTTAATAATTTTAATATAATTTATTATCAATTTGGAGTTAAAATTTTGAAATTCTTGTAATAAGATCTAATGTTCATTTTTTTTTCTCTCTAAACTATTTTTTTTCTACATTTTTCAACCTTGCCCCCGTTCATATGTTAGGGAAAAACACTGAAATCAAAACATTAACGTTTTGAGGAACCAAAAACCCTAACTGTACAACCAGCCCTATAAAATTGTCGTTACCTACTCATTTTCATTTTCTTTCTTCGTCATGATATGTCTATTCTGTTATGAATTTATCTAGATATTTTTTAGATGTATTTATTGAGTATAAAAGTATCGAAGTGCAAAATATCTGGCAACTCTGTTTAGATGCAATTTTTTATTTGGTAGCTGTAATTTCTATTTGTTACATTATAATTTCTACTTTTGATATTTTTTTTATTGCAATTTCTACTTTAGTTGTCACGTATATGTCTATTTTGTTATGAATTTACGTTATTATATTTTAGATTGTAAATATTGGGTCTGAAATTATCCAAGCTAAAATTTTTTAACATGCATGTGTATGAAATATTTCATGAAAGCATAGAGAAATTCATATTTAACTGAGAACAAAAGCAGACGGAAGCATATCATTATATTTCATTGGTCATATAGTTCTTCATTTATTTATATAATTAATATATATATAAATATATAAAATATATACTTATGGACGAAATTTTAGTCCCAAAGGCCAAACGGCGTCGTTTAACGTGGCTATATATATTACGTTTACATCCCCCCATCTCTGCTCTGCCGCTCGACTTCTCGAGTCCCTGAGTCCCCGCAGCCCCTCTCTCACGCGCAGCCCCTCTCTCACGCCGTCAACAGCCCCTCGCCGTCGACACTGTGGGTCCGTTCTGTTCTCCTCCACTTCCAGTTGTTCCCGAGGCTACAGAATCACAGATATTGTTTTCCCCTCTTCGGCGAGCTAATCGGTATGTGAACATATATATGCTTTTTAATTTTCAAAATCCTACATTTACTTAATGAATCATTAGAATGTTTCAATTCATTGCTAATTGATTCATTTCATTTAGGTTTTTTTTTTTTTTTTTTTTTTTATCGAATTTACAGATTTGAGATTTAGGGTTTTTACAGATTTCGAAATCTGATTAGGGTTTATGTAATGAACCTGATGGGGTGGCTGCTTGTATCTAGAAAAAAGGTGATGGAAAAGGAGATAGAAGGCTACTGTGTTGGAAATATAGTAATGCCTGCGATGTGTATGACAAAATGTAAAAGAGATGAACACAAGGAAGAGGATAATGAAAATATGGAAATGGTATTAGACAGTCACACTGGAATTCTTCGAGGGAATTCCTTCCTCAGACAAACAACAAACTTAGATTCTTCTAGATTCTCCATACCCTTCAGCACCACCCCCGCCCCTCTAAATATACTAGAAGACGCCCCTCCATTCAACAACTAACTGCAAAAGGCCATGGCCACTAACAACTCTAATAATCAATTAAAATAACAAGTAGAGGGCCCATCAAGCCCAACCCAAATTAATTGGGTTCATAACAGTTTATATTTTATAGTTTTTTTTTTTTGTGTAGCTCCCCATCAAGCTGAATCTGTATTTTATAATTGTGGAAGGTATAATTTTATATTTTATATTTTAGGATTTAGGGTTTATATATGTTGTATAGCTCCCCATCGAGGATGAACATGTATAGTTCCCCATCCTGCTGAAAAAGCTTGATTTCTTTCCTTTTTGTTTTTGTGGGTAATCTTGTTTGTTTGTTTGTTTGTTCATATATATCTGTTAGTAGATTTGAACCTGATAAATTTTTTTGGGTTGCATGGATGTCAATCAGTGATTCTACTGGTTTGGTTTTCTTGTGTGTTCTGTGTTTTCTTGAATCATTACAATGTTTTCTTGCATTGTGTTTATTCTCTATTTGAATTTCTTTATTTGTGTATTCTGAGTGTATTCTTTTTGTGTATTCTTAATGATCTTTCTTGCATTGTGTGTATTCTCTATTTGAATTTTCTGTTATTGCATTGATGATTTTTCTTTCTCTATTAATCTTTATTCTGTGTGTATTGATATAAGGAACCCAGAAGCTTTTTCTCTTGTGCTATGTAACGAGAGGCAGGGTACTTTGCCCTTTTGGCTTGTCGTTGCAATTCATGTACTTGAGATTCCTTTATATCAATTCATTTGGTGTCCATTGAACACTTATAAAAAAAGTCAGTTTTGGTTGATCCTTCTTTTTTTTATTTTGTGTATTTTTTGTGAACTGGTATCAATATGTGCATAACTGCATATTGTAAAATTTTTAATGAGCTTCTGATTTAGGGTTATTTTGTTGTTTCAGTTTTTTTTTTTTAAAATCAGATTTTATATTTTTATAGCTGATTTTTCCATAGCAGTTATTTTGTTATATCAGATTTTTTTATAGCACATTTTTTATGGCAGCAGATTTTTTACATGGGAGCAGTTTTTTTATGGCAGAATTTTTTTATGGTAGATGATTAAAACTGGAAAACTGGACCGGAACCGGTATAATCGGAATTACCAGTTTAGAGGGGTAACCGGTACGTAATCAGTTTTAAAAATGCAAAATCGATACATACCGGTTCGGTCTTAAATTTTGGCTAAAACCGGACCAGTTACACCCCTAGTGGCCTTACAACTTGCCATTAAGTTATCAAAAAGTAGAAATTCTGCATCAATTTGAGATAACTATATACTTATAAAAAAAAAAAAAATTGAGATAACTATATACAAAATAGATTAGTGAAAGTTCACGACGAATAGCGCAAAATGGAAGAAGTGAAATCAAAGAGACGATTTAGAAGGTAACAAACATATAAGTACAGATGGATATACATGAAAACGATAAACAATGTTGCAATCATCTATATGGAAAGCACAACAAATAACATTTAATTCGAAAGAAATTCATAGAGAAGATATCGAATCAACTAATGTAAGATCAAATAATATCTAAATAAAACTTTAGATTCACATATAAAAATTACAAAATCATTATAATGAATATTTACAAATTCATAAGCTTTTATAAAAAAAATTGATTATTACATATCATTCATCTAATTAATTACTATGTCTAGCAACAAAATGAATGTATGAAATAGACATATCAATTTCATGGAAAACAAATTAACGGTAAGAGAAATATATAGTCTAAAGCATCGTTGTTAAAGATATGTACATTTCTATCAATGTGAAAGAAATGGTTTTGATTCAATGCCCCTCTTTTTAACTGTAAGTAGTTTTATTAACCTTTTCTTAACAATTGCAAATAGTTTTATTAATATTTGTTAAGAAATATTTAAAAAAAATATGGGGCTTCATGTATTTTATTTTTATATTTTATACTTATTTTTTAAAATCTGATGTAGAAACATTAATTAAAATGCCATTGCATATATACGCCAATAATAGGATTTAAATTATTATGGTCAAATGTTTTGATTGTATGCTAAACCACAAAGAAATAAAAAATTAAATAAATCGAAAAGAAATTTCCTAAATGGTGATATTTTTTCAACCAAAAGGATATTATAAAGGTACAATGATGACGGTCATAACATATAATAACATCATTAACAAATAAATAGAATAAAAAGTTTTCATATGAGAAAAAAAGGAAACATACTAGAAAGTAGACTAGAAACAAAAGAACGGTAGAAGTGAAGAAAACTACAAGAAATGCAATGAGAAAGAGGTGAACCGGAAGTAGAAGCAATGAACCTGATAAAAAAAAAACACATTAAAAAATGGCCACATAAGAATTGTATATTTACATTTCTTAAATAACACTGTATTAAGAAGAATAAGAGATTTAATAAATATGCAGATCTATTTTAATTATTAAGAAATTATAATTTTTTTCCTGATGGAAATTTATAATTATATTAACAAACCTGTTATTGTTTATTTTAATAGTTATTGTTAATTTTAAAATTATAAACTACAGTAGTAAGTGTTAAATAATCTAAAGCCCAAAAAAATAAAACTCAAGCCCAACCCTCCCTCTCCCATTTTAGATGACAAGCCCAGCCCTCCCCCCCCCCCAAAAAAAAATTCACACGACACCGTTTCAGCCAACATCCACCAACTCCTAAAAACTTTATTTCTCCCTCTCACTCACTCTCTATCGCTCTCTCCTTCTTCCCCGCCTGCGCCAACAACCTCACCATTTTCTCAGAAATCTCTCTCTCCTAACACGACGTCTTCCATATCTCTCTCTCTCTCTCTCTTTCTCTCTCCGTTACTGAACAACGCTGCCTCTTCTCTCCTCGCGTCGCCGTCTCGCTGAGGTTCCACCAACAACAGCCGCCACACTCTTCCTCTCTCCGTCTCATAAATCCTCTGTTCCGCCTCCCTCTCGTTCTTTCTCTTTCCGTCACTCGGTCCCAATCTCTTCTCCTTTCTCTGTGTTCCATCAAGTTTCCACTAAGAACAGCCTCAAGCCTCCAGAAAATCACACAAAACAGTGTGTGTTCTCAACAGAAAGGACGAAAACGGCAGCTGTTGGGTCTGGGTGTAAGGATCTCTGAGATCTCCCCACTTTCTGCTTCTGTAATCGTATGAGGAATTTTTTGTTTTCTTGTTTAGATCTACACATGCATTTCAGATTGTTTTTTAATTTGGTTTGGTTTCGTCTATATGGCTATGATTTTTTTACTCAACTTGTAGAAATGTCAACATCTTACATATTGGGTTTGATTTTGTCTCATGCATATGCATATAATCTATTTAATCATCCGGTAGAAATTGACACATCTTCGACTGAGAGAAGAAAGAAGAAAAAGCATACCCAGCCTCTGTTTCTGGAATCGTCTGATGTATTTTTTATTATTTTTTACATCTAGACATGTATGACAGATTGTGTTTGAATTCGGTTTGGTTTTGTGTATATGGGTATTATTTTTACTCAACTTGTAGAAATTCAAACAGATTGTGTTTCGGTTTGATTTTGTCTCATGTATATGCGTATGATCTATTTAATCATCCTCTAAAAATTCAGACAACTTCGACTCTGAGAAGAAAAAAAAGCATACCCACGAGATGCCGAAATTCAGAAGAACGAAAATCAATTCGAAGGCCACCGAGAAATTGTGTGGAAAAGTGAGGAATAGAATAGATGAAAACACGAGAAAGAGGAAGGAAAGTGTTTCTGGAAAGTTGAGATCAGTTAAGTACAAAACGCGTAAGAGATAAAGTTATATAAATGTAAAAAGACAACAAAATTTGTCGGCAAACGAAGAGGAAAAACAGAAGAGAACTGAAATTCGTGATAAAAGCAGGGTCAAAACAGGAAAAAAATTAATGGTCGAAAATTCTGTGTTCATCTTGCATTTGCACTTATTTAACCATGGTAGAAAAAAGAGCATTTGTAATATTTATTTATTTTTATTTGAATATTTTTATTTTTTGACTTGTTGGAAACAGATAATTTGATGGAAGGATTGGTGAGTTCTCAGATGACACTCATTCGTGCTCATTATAGGCAACTTAACTCTCCTTTCCTTCATGCATATTCTCTCCAATTCAAAAGAAGATTGGATATCAGTCCAATTGGGATGGACAAATCTCCTAAATCATTGAAATCAATTACTGCTTCTGTTCAACCATTGGAAACTTCAAAATTGGGTCACTCAAACAACACTCTGCCATCCAAAGGTTATGTTCAAACAATGTATCTTAACATCTTTAAGTTTTAACTTTGGAGGAAAAATGGGTTTAGTTCTAAATATTGTGTACTTTTTGATGCAGTTGAGTCCAATACTTAACTCGCTTCAATCCCTATTTGCAGTTGTGGTGTTTACTGTTTATTAAACACAACGAGATCTAGTAAATTGATTTTTGGTATATATGTTCCAATAATGGAGTTTAATTACCTAGATATCGATTTTAGATTTTATGATAACGAATTGTTGAACTCTTTAAATATAAGCTATGTTCTTTTTCAAGGTTAATTTTGGACAATTTTATACTGATATTTCTGTGGCTGATGTTTGCCATCATAAATATATAGATGTCCTTGATTTATGGAGAAGTGCCAATGCAGTGTGCTTCGATGTGGATAGCACGGTGTGTCTGGACGAAGGCATTGATGAACTTGCAGAGTATTGTGGAGCTGGAAAGGTTGTTGCAGAATGGACTTCTAGGTTAGATTTCTCACATTTTGTTATAATTATTTCAATCGGTTTGGTGTTAGTGCCTATGTCTGACTTCGGTTTTGGATTTTGCTAGAGCAATGAGTGGCTCTGTTCCTTTTGAGGAGGCCTTGTCTGCCAGACTTGCTTTGTTCAATCCTTCCTTTGCCCAAGTCCAGGACTTTCTTGAAAAGAGGCCCCCAAGGTGTGAGGGATTTTTTTAAAATTTTTATTTATCTTGAGCTAGTATTGATTTGTTTTCTTAATCAGGTGGGTGGCATAGTTTAATTGAAAATTAAAACTTGATTCTCCAATTTGTTTCATATAGCATTTGACAACACGATTTGGCCGTGAAGTGTGAAAGCCTCACTGTGTTTGTGCTGGAGAGAAATAATATATAGTCCTACCTCTGAAGTTTCTATTGAAAATGAATATCAATTCTAAATGACACTAATTTGGTTGAGATAGGCAAGACCCTCTTGCTCATGAGAGGATTCATCATTTTTTGTTATTGAGTTTGCTTTTATATCATTGCATTTCTGTGATTTTAAATGCAGTTGCAGTTCTTGTTTTCTGTTCCATGAACTCATATTTAAAGTCAGCCGCTATTGTAAAGGTTTCTGTGTGGAAAATATTATGAAAATATTTAATCGTACATTTTCTACAAGGTTATACAAAATTTTCCTGAGGTTTTTCTTTCAAAGATCTGAACAATTTGGATGAAATATGTTGAATTTGCTTGTGAATGGCTCACAAAAAAATATGTTTTATGAAATTTTATCAATTGCTAGTTTGACGGCATGGTGCCAACAAAGTTAGTTCCATGTTTGCATCCTTTTTACAGTAAGTTATCGAAACATATTGGAAGGGTTGGGCTGAGCTGGGTTATGCCAAGAACAGTGGTTGAATTTCTAGCAAGCTGGTCCAACTTTCAAATGCATACGTGTCACCAAGTGGCAACCGCTTGGAAAATGCTACCTCTGTGTATTATATGGTGTATTTGGTTAGAGAGAAACGAGAGGTGTTTCAATGATAGAGAAAGCGATATAGACGTATTTTGGAAGTTTTTTACAAGCACTATGATTAGCTGGTTTTCTGCTATTGTACTCAAGGGAGGGGCTGTAAACAACTTCATGTCTTCGCTTATCTAACTAGTAGAATGTAACTAGGTGTTTCTTTATATACACCCTGTGTACTTGGGCTTCGCCTATTACTATGTTTTAATGAATTTTAACTTATCAAAAAAAAAAAAAACATATTGGAAGAGACTTTTGCAGTCGTCATTTTAATAAATTCAAGTTTCCTTGCAACCATTTCTGTAGCTGTCAACCAATTTCCCAACTATGTCAAATGCAAGTTCCGTGCTTCAGCCGTAAAATTATTTTTGAAATGATCCCTCCTGTTTTCAAGGGGTAGTGAGTTGTCAGATTAATATTATTGTCTATTGTTCTTTATAGTTGTAACTTTCACTAGTATAACTATTAACTTATAGAACAAGTACACAAAGCATGGAAATTTTAAATGGTAGAGCTTAGGCTTGTCAAGCCACTAAAACATAATGGCCATCATTGGTTTCCTACTACAGATTTTATTTTGTTTCATACTGAGTCATGCCATCAAATCGAAACTCTAAACTGTTTATACAATGGAGATACCACCATTATAGGTTATGATGGTGAAGAACAATAATCACAAACATAATTGCGCTACTTAGTAATCACAAACAATCTTGCATGGTATAGATCCAGTTTTTTGTCTGTTGACATCTATTTTTTCTTTTGCTTTCCACTGGATGACCAGCAATGACCAATAGTTTGATTTTAATTTCAGATTAAAAGGTATTCACGGCTTCTACTTTTTGATTTGTAGGCTTTCTCCTGGCATAGACGAGTTGGTCAAGATGCTGAAGGCTAATAATACCACTGTTTACCTTATCTCTGGAGGCTTTCGTCAAATGATCAATGTATGCTGTCAAACGATGGAAGTGTCTGTTGCTTTTGTATTTTTCCTAGAAGCATTCATTGATGAATAATTACGTACAGTCATACATATATGTTCCATTTAGATCCTTGCAACTTTATTCATTTAGTTGGACAGTAATTGTGGTCAGTCAATCTTAGGTGAGTACTGTAGCATGTGATGTTCTTTCAACAGCGTTGGATTGCTATTTTGGTGGATTCTAACATGATCCAACTGAGTCAAGGAGCATGTTGAACTCCTTAAATAGGAAAAGCTTCGAATGATGATGGCACCTTGGAAGTGCTTTATTAATGTACATACTGTATACTAAGAATATTTTATTAGAAATTATTAGAACAAATAGATAGGTGTTGTTCATTCAATACTTAGATTTCTTCGATGTCCTCCATTTTGAATGCTTTAGAAGGTTAACTTATTTTATGATATGCTTATAAAAAAGCTTATTTTGCGATCTGACATATCAACAGTTGTAGGGTTCATAGAGTTCTTGTTTATATGGGATTCTGTATATGGCATCTGCTTTTTCAAATTGGGGAATAAATTGAAGAGTGGATTACTTTTTGTAATTATTGATTAAACAAATTATTTTGAAGCCTGTTGCATCAATCCTTGGGATTCCACATGAAAACATCTTTGCCAATCGATTGCTATTTGGAAGTTCTGGGGAGTTTGTGGGGTTTGACACCAAGGAGCCTACTTCAAGAAGTGGAGGAAAAGCCACTGCGGTTCAACAGATAAGGAAGGCAAGCCTCTTAGCTGTTTGTTTAATAGTTGGTTGTTAAGAATGTTTCTTGTGTCGATACTAAACTTGGTTTTCCAGGCTCATAACTACAAGGCATTAGTCATGATTGGGGATGGTGCAACTGATCTTGAGGTAAGTAAAATTCATCCAAACTTTAAATTGGATCCATGTGTCAGTTTTCCACAAGTTGTCACATTTCAGTATGTATTTGTACAAGGAAAATAAATAAAAATAAAAAATAAAAACCTGCAATGGTCTTTCCGTCAACTCAACTTGGTTTTTAGGAATTGCCAAATTTGTATTTTTTTGCCCATTCCTACAGGATAGTCAAATTAGATAGACTTCCACGATTATCCTCTACTGAGACTTTTCTACGAGTTTCCTGCCAATGTGAATCTTCTGCTCTTTTAACTTGTTTTGTTCCCAAATATAGGCTCGTAAACCAGGAGGTGCAGATTTGTTTATATGTTATGCTGGTGTCCAACTTCGAGAAGCTGTTGCTGCTAATGCTGACTGGCTGGTTTTCAGTTTTAAAGATCTAATGAACTCCCTGGAGTAGCTTGGAGTTTTCACTTTTCTGAGCCTTGCATTTTTTTTTTTTTTTTTTTTGTAATATTTTGATGATTAATTTTTTTGTGGCCCACTGGTCAACTGCATTATAGAAGTGTATTCATCCCATTTTAAGTTTACAAAACTTATGTGAGGAACTAAAAAGGTTATCACCTAATGCCCAAGTCTTGTAATATATATATATATATATGTATATATATTAATTTTTAATTGTTGTTACCCAAGGTTTGAGAGGAAATGCAATATTGTAGTGGTGGGTGTGTAGGATGATGAGTAGCAAAACTCCTTTGCTTTCTAAGTTGGTATCATCACTAGAGGCGGATGAAAACTCAGATATGTAATTATCTGTGTATTCTTCATATACATTCATAATCTCAATCTGGGAATGTGGAGAAAGCTTGAAGATCTGTTTTATCATCATCTCTGCTGAATAGGCTCAAATGACATAGGTAGTGTACATATTTCTGCAAACAAATGTCAACTGGTATTTCTCTTGTTTAGGACGGTGATTTCACTTTATCAAATTTGCAAGCTACTCAATTTCTTCCAAATAATTGTTTCAAAAGAAAGAAATTCAGTCATCAAACGGTGGTAGGGTTAGTGAAGCTTCAATTAAGTTACAAATAGTCTGGCTTGAGTTCTAATATTCTTGACAGAAATTTACAAACTGAAGCGATTATATGACTCACTTTGGATATGATCCACAATGAAGTGGCTCCAAATCTTTATTTTTTCAATTTAGACTTTTTTAATTTTTAAATATTTCACATTTTTCATTTTTGTGACACGTGGACAAATATGACAGAGCATTTTATTGCGAGTCTGATGAATTTATAAGGAGTAAGTTTACATACAGTCTCCATATGGAAACTGCTCATGCAAGCTCATACAGTTATGTTTTAAAAAAAAATTTAAATTACAATAATATCTTTTTTAAAATTATGATTTTTTTTTTCTTTTTATCCTCATTCATCAAAGGGATTGCACATGCAGTCTCCCGTTCAGCACTATAAATAGAATTTCTCATTTATAAGAGCATTAGCGTTGGTTTATGCAAATGCAAATGTAAAATTTGCATAATGACATGATTTTACATTTGGTTATTGTATTCAAAACTTATTACCACATTGGATTATCCATATATTAGTCAAAATAATAATAAAATATTCTAAATTTAATAATATTTTTTTGTTCTATAAATTTTTTTTCTAAACTAAGAACTATATAGAAATATTAATGTTATATAATATGAGACTTGGAGTATACAACCATTCATGATACGTAATTAAAAAATTAATACAATCGTTTAGTATACAACAATTATGCTCTTAATGCTACAAGGAAAAAAATAGGTTTAACAATTACTAATGTTAATGCAATAGGGAAAAAAAGGAAAAAAAAAAAAAAAAAAAAAAGAAGGACAACGAAACACAAATGCTGCTAGAGAGGAAGAACACGTGGGAAGAAATGAAAAAAAAAAAAAAGTTTAGTAGAAGCCAAAAGGCAAAACTGAGGGCACAGAGAGAGAGAGCTTGCAACCAAGAAAATATTTTTTATTCCTTTTGATCATGCTATAGTGACTATCAAATATGACCCAAAGAACTAATTCACCGTTGCTAAAAGTTATCCCTTTTTCTATTTGCATAATTCAATGCAACACATTTTGAAATTCTATTAGCCAAACCCTTTATTGGATTTGCATTTACATAATCCAATGTAAGAAAAGTTGACACGCATTACATACTATTTTTAACAAGAAATTAAGGATTGCCTCAAAAAAATAAAATATTAATATTATAAAATTAAAAACTGAAGTATGGAAATTAAGCTACAGAATGATGAGATAAAAAATCCTAAATAGTAATAAAAAAAATAAATAGTACTAAATTATTTATAAATAGGCTATAGTAGCAAGACTTCTTCATTTACCAAACCCAACCTTCACGATGTGACAAAAATAAGGTTCAATTGAAAAAAAAAAAAAAAAAAAGGTTCCATTCATCTGATCACGATTTCAAATTCTCCAGGGAGGAAATGGCAGCAAAAGACATAACACAGTTTCAACTTGCTAACACAGACTCTGGAACTGATTATATGCAAACAACAGAACACCATAAGACCAAGCTACACATCGCACATCCCTAACCAGTTAACTACACCCTGAATCTCAATAAATATACATATGTGCTGCTTCTTCTTGTCTTTACTCCTTCAAACCAGAAAAGAAAAAACATTGTAATATCCAAAGCCAACACAGTGCTGTAAGCAAGCAACTCATACAACAAAAGGGAAAATTAAAGAAGAAAAGCCACTCGCCACTACAAAGCACATGCTTAATTGGCGTTTGGGAGCCCTGGCAAAAAAGAGCTCGATATCATGAGGTGGTTGGAAATACCCATTCTTTGACGGTTCCCTCTTCTCCTTCTTCTTCGAAGGCAGCGGTGGCACCATTGCCACTGGTATCCTATACTCTAAGCATTTGGGCGTCGAACAACCAGCCTCACATGCAACAGACCTCCCGATCCTCCTTCATGATCACCAGCCAAATAATCACTCTCCTTCTATGCTCAAAGAGCAAGAAAAGTGCACCCAGAGAAGGTGTGTGTGGGCAGCCTTCAGAGCAGTGGGAAGAACTGAGAGCTTGGCTTTAATGGTGGTTTGAGGATATATACAACTTTGCCAATATTTCGTAAAGAGTGCATTCCTTAACATGATGAATGTGTGCAGTGGCTAGTTTTGGAAGTTGCTAGTGCCTTAAAATTTTTTTTTTGGGTGGTCCTTGTGAAGACAGTTAAGCAAAAGTGTCATGGCTACGTGTTGTAAGCACGCTAAGCTTTGATCTACGTGGACGTGCACGTACGACGATGCTTTGAAAATGCTAGAAAAATCTTTCAAATTTGCTATTGATGTATTTTTCAAAGTCAATTTCGTGCACACTCTGTGCACCCTGCTGACATAGTTTTTTTTTATTAAAAAAAACTAATAGAATTGAACAAAAAAAGGCAAAAAGGAAGAGAACCGCGAAGCTGCAACTTGCTTTTCCGCTCATAAACTAGTGCACCATTTCTCGTCTCCATTGGCCTGTCTCCGCCACCGACACGTCTCCAAACGTCTTCGCACGTCTCACACTATAAGAAATAAGACTTTTTCTAACGATTATTTTTGTTGTGAAAAGTAATTGCTGCTATTAATTTTTCCCAGCGATTTATAAATCGTTGCATGTTTGTCGGTATTAAAACTCTGCTTCTGATCTACCCTAGCGGAAGTCAAAAATCGCTGCGAGAAGTTATTTTTTCCGGCGATTTTTTTGGCCGCAAATTCCAAATAAAACGCTGCAAATACCCATTCGGTTTGTCCATTAAATCGCTGGAAAAATTTATTTGTGGCGAATTATAGTCGTTACAAAGACTTAATAAATTGCTGGTAAAGCTGAGATCTATTCCAACGGTCTAATCAAAATGCTGGGAAAACCTTTTGCAGCGAATATTATTTGCCGCAAATACTATAAGAATCGCCGGAAAAATTGTTTCCGGAGATTTATATCGTTGGAAATAAGCTTATTTTACGAAAAAAATATTTCCAGCGAATTTTAATCGCCGGAAATGATATTTCGCAAAATAAAAAAAAAATCCACAAAATTAATCCTAATGATCTATACCCAAGCTATACTTCTATTAGAGACCCTTATATATAATTAGGTGTAAGCAATGTGCAATGCACGTTTGCTTAGTTTATATATATATTTATATATATATATATATTTGTTAAGAATTAAAGAACCAAATTCAAAGCCATAAGAAGAAGGGGAAAAAAAAAAAGAGTACCTCATAGGCGAACTTTTTGGAATGAAAATCATAGTTTGAAACATACGATCCTTAACATTATCTAATATAGTATCATTTGTGTATACGCAGCAGGATTTGACCAGAAAACTATAGCACACAAAAAGCAAAATCCAAAGCCTTTCAACTCATCTTGTTAATATATCTAGAAACTACTGAACGTCGCAATATGCATAAAAAAAAATGTGCAAAGAAATCAGGTTGTTTGAAAAATATAACGAAACTTTCATGGTGTGTTTGGCTTCCAAGAATAAGTTAGAGAAGTTTTGCATTTGAAATTTACATCTCTCGTCATCTAAAATCCTAACAAAACGACACTCCCTAGAAGACATTGAAAGAGATTACCAACAACTTGGTTATGACACTGACTAACAAGCAACTTCAAAGAACCTAATAATATATACCAACTAAATATATGGCAAAATAAAATAATATACACATCATGAATCATAACATATTATTATGCGCATCCAATATAGTAATATACATCGAAAAATAAAATAAGTTGAATGTATATTTCAACTAAACATCTGAAAATAAGATAATATATGCATCAACCATACTAATATACATCCTAAAAAAGTTTGATACAAGTTTACAAATCAAAGCAATATACATGCTTAATATTAACTATAGTACTTTGATAGAAGTTTTCAAAATGAAGTCATATAAACAATATAATATGTACATGCCAAAATAAAATAAGCTAACCATAAATGTGAACTATACATCTCAAAATAAAGTAATATACACATCAATTATAGTGCTCCAAGGTTGAAGTAGCATACTTGTTGTATTGCTCCAATTCCTTTTTGTATGCTTCCCTTATTGCCTTAGTAGCTTTGTCATTCCAAGTTTTTCTATCTACTTCATTCAATTTCTGTAACCATGCAGCAAGTGATTATTGAAGAAGAATAACAAAGTTCATCTAAGAAACAAATAAATAGCTTCCATTTCACATAAATAAGAGCATTGAGGGTAGAGTTATTAATACCAAGTCACTTTTCCAATAGATTCTTACTTGCATATTTTCTGCATCAACAAACTTAAAAAAATAAATCTTTTTTCATGATTGCCGCACAGAATTTAATGCGCATTTAGGATTGTAAACACCTTACCTGAATAGAAGGAAAGATGATGCAGGCCTTTTAGGCTTGTTACGGTCAGACTTCTTGTCTTCCTTCTGTTGTTGCTTCTTCTTCTGTTGATTTTCTTTCATTTTCTACACATTGGAGAAATATTATATTAGCAGCAGTAAATGTCTTCACAAGACAACAAAAAAAAAACAAAAAAAGTACGATTGTTTGTTAACGTACTTTGATTATATTCTCATTTTTCTCCTTCTTCAAAAGCTGAAAGGCCTCATGCTTATGAAGTTTCATCTGCTCTTCCTCTCCTTTCTGAGATTGATAGCTTCTTTATCTTTCTTTTG
Organism: Pterocarya stenoptera; assembly: GCA_003123785.1. NCBI lineage: Eukaryota > Viridiplantae > Streptophyta > Magnoliopsida > Fagales > Juglandaceae > Pterocarya > Pterocarya stenoptera. Next base: position 180,877 of record QEOT01003894.1, read on the forward strand.
CTTCTAAAATTCCATTTATTGCAAATACTTTTCCTTATTCTTCTTTGCCATCTATAAGTTTCAAATAGAGAGAATAGTGAGACTCAAGCTTAACAGGAATTCAAGCCATGATTATTCGGGGCACAAAATTTTTCTTTGAAAACGAGTTAACTGTTACCAAGGAAAAAATACCAAAGGCCCCAGGAGTCATAGAATATACAGTTTGTTCAATTCAAAGTATCAATTCATCTTAAAAAGAGTGGGTTAATAGTGTAAAATGTTAAAAATCTCCTGCACAGAATTTCAACAACCCAACAAAAAGAAGTCTAACTCTGGGCCAAGATATCTACATCAAACCCACTAAAGAAACAAGTGGATATATGGGGGCAGTTGTATTCGAGGACATGCTCATAGACCATAGTTAATCGGGGAGAGAGGGGTCGGGGTGAAGGGCAAGAGGGAAAGAAATGAGCGGAAAACATAACGCGTGCCTTTTAAATTTTATTAGCTTTTCGGCGATTCGGACCCTGCAACTAGTTTCAATTGCAGTGGTTTTCCTAATCCACGGAAGTATAACAGCGCCACAGTTAAAAATTTTTATTGCGGCGAGAAAAATCGCAGCTAAAGATCAAAACTTCACTGCAAAAAGTAAAGTCTAATTTCTACTCCACTGTTTCCCAACTTCACATTGAAAATTAAGCGGCGAATTAAAAATCGCCGAAAATAAGATATATTTGCAGCGATTTTAAAATCGCTGGAAAAGACCTGATTTCTTGTAGTGTCTCTAGCCACCGGCACATCTTCGCACATCTCTCTAGCCACGTCCTCAGAACCGAAAAATCCATGGTTCCCCCACTGCCAGTCCTTGTCGTTCGTCATCAAATGTGCTTGTCCTCGAAGACTTTTACTCCAGGAATGGAACTCAACTTGGTCACTCGTTTAATTCTACAGAGGATTTGTAAGGGCATAGCAAAGTAAAGAAACTAACCGACTCAAGGCCAAGGAATCCCATGGCTAGCAGGACTAGGTCAGCTTCAATAGTCTCCTTAGAGCCCTTAACTTCCTTGAATTGAAACTTTCCACTAGCATCCTTCTCCTAGTGGACATGTATAACTTCAACTCCTTTAACTGCGCCATTCTCATCTCCCACAAACCACTTGGTCAATACCTTGTAAGATCTTGGGTCTTTTCCAAACTTGGAAGCAGCTTCCTGATGACCATAGTCTACATGGAATATACGAGGCCACTGCAATCACAAAATAAAAGGACTAATTACACGAGCATCAACAAGTACAACTACCTCATTTTCTGATATGAACCCGTAGGAAGAGAATCCCTTGAACCCACAATCAAATTGAAAACTCACCTAAGAAAGTCAAAATCAAGTCAATGATGGAGAATCTAGACCTAATGAGAACCCGTTTCAAGAACCTAGATTATATTAAAATCTAGAACCGTTGAATAACCTGTCTCAAGAACCCAGATTACAAGGAGGAACGCCACAAAGGTTGTGATTTGCCTTTGATAAGTTCAAAAGTTCAATCAAGAACAAGAGGAGTAAACTCAACTCACAAATAAAATTCAATATTGTCTAATACTCAAATGAGGCTACAAAGAGTATTTAAACCAAAACCCTATTGAAACCCTAGCTAAAATAAAACCCATTCTCTCAAAAATACCCCTCACGAACAGTGCGGCTACAGTGATTTGCTGAATGAACAGTACTGCTACAGTGTTCGGCTGCATGAACAGTGCCGCTACAGTACTTCTTCAAAACCCTAGTTTCTAAAATTGTAACTTTCCAAATACGCCCTTGGCCACATTACAAGGCCTTCCCAAAACCCTAGGTCATAAGAAATAAGACATACATGGGCCAAGCATCTTCAAACCCACTTATTCTAAACTAATAAAATAAATACTTCAATAAATTGAAAGGCATGAATAACAATTGGCCAAAATAGTTTAAGTCATGTTTTCCACTGCTTGTATCAAATGAATCAAAATTGGATCTTCTTCATTCAAGCCCATCTTGAATGTTGGGCTATTGCTAGCTTTATCCCAAGTAGATTGCACCAATCCTTATGTTGCTTCCTCGACCTCCTTAGCTCTTGATCTTCTAATTTGATCATCTGGAACTTGCAGACGATCTTTAAGATTTGGCCCACCTTGGTTCCCATCATTCCTCCTCTCCTCAAAAGGATTCGACCTCGAATCTCCACCTGGATCAAAAGGAAAAATGTTAATAACATTGAAAAGAGCATAAACATGATACTTACCTGGAAGATCCACTTTATAAGCATTATGATTATTTTTCTCTAAAATTTGAAAATGTCCATCTAAGCTACTCCAGTAAGCAACAAGCAACAACATCAAACTTAAAGGAGAAAGTGGATTAAAATGATAAACAAATTCAAATGGAAAATGAGAAATAGTAGTGTGCAAGATTTTATAATATGCACACTCAAATAAGGGCAAATAAGACTCCTTCAAACGTCCATGTAACAATTCAATAAATGGCAAATGATACTTCCACAAATGTTCATGAAACACATCCAAAGTTTTCCTTACTCCAAAATGACCACTCCAATTATATGCAAACTCAATTAATGGCAAGCAATTATCCCACAAATGTTCATGCAATATGTTAATGAATGGCAACTGATACTCCAACAAACGCTCATGCAACATGTCAATGAATGGCAAATGAAATTCTCACAAATGTTCATGAAACACATCTAAAGTTTTTCTTTCACCAAAATGACCACACCAATTATATCCAAACTCAATGAATGGTAAGTAATACTCCCACAAACGTTCATGCAACATGTCAATAAATGGTAAATGATACTCCCACAAACGTTCATGCAACACTTCTAAAGTCTTCCTTACACCAAAGTTATGCAACAAACCACCATGTCTATCACACACAAGCAACTTACGCATAAAACTTGTAGCCACACAAAGCCTATTCTCTCTAAACAAGTACCAATCAAGTTTATAGAACTTACCAAATGATGCCTTCTCACACACTCCATACACCATAGCAAAGTCATCATCATTAGCATGTGATTCCTTATCATATTCAAATCTCAATAACTTTGCATCTAAAATAAGACAATGACATACCTTCTTGTTAAAGCATCGAACACAAAATTTTCCTTACCATGTGTGTATTTGATTACATGGGAAAAAGTCTCATTGCAGTCCTCCCACTTAGCATACATTCTAGTCAACAACTTACCTTGTCCCTTCAAGTATGTCAATGACTCATGTTCTTCAAAGAAAGGTCGGGTAAAAATTGTCGCACTTGGCACAAAATCAATGTAGTGCTCAATCTCTCTAATAGGTGGTAATCCACTAAACGCACCACTAGGAATCATGACCTCATATCCCTGCAATAAAGAAACAACAACACTAGGCAAAGAGTCGTTAAATTCATTAGTATAAAAGCCTGCCCTAGCACAAAAACTCAATTTTGTTTCTTTTTCCTCTCGTGGCTCATCTCTTTTTTCTTGACTCTCAGCCACATCTCTATTTTCTTTTTCACTCACTCTTTCTCTTGATGTTTCAGCCTCATTCTCTTTTTTCCTCTCACCCTCTTTTTCCTTTTCACACTCTTTATTTCCTTCACTCTCCTATTTTTTTGAACCCTAGGCCTCACAATTTCTTTTTTTCTCAATCTCACCTTCACTTTTGCTTTTTTTCTCAATCTCATACTCACTCTTGCTTTGTAGCTCAATCTCAGTTTCACTCATGCTTATTTTATCAATCTCACTTTTCGGCTCTAGTTGGTCCCCACGGACTTGTGTTGGAGTTAAAGGAGCAAGTTTGATTCTTTTTCCATCATTTTCAAAACTATACATGTTCATTAACCCATCATGGATCACTTTCCTATCATATTTCCACCGCCACCCCAACAAAATATGGTTAGCATGCATTGGCACTACATCACAAAGCACCACATCCTTATATTTCCCAATTGAAAAAGAAACTAGCACTTGCTTATTTACCCTAACCTCCCCATAATCACTCAACCACTGCAACTTGTATGGTCTAGGGTGTTTCAAGGTAGATAAACTAAATTTCTCAACTAAAGTAGTACTAGCCAAATTAATACAACTCTTCACATCAATGATCATATTACATACCTTGTTATTGATGTGGCATCTAGTATGAAAAATGTTCTCTCTCCACTGCTCTGTATCATCCATCCAAATTTGTGTGTTGAGAGCACGCCCGGCAACAAGAGACTTACCATACTCTTCATTCTTATACCCATTCTCAATACTAGGCTCACGTCGCCTCCTATATCTCCTACCTTGCAAGTTTCTAATCACTACATCTCGTTGATCCATCCTATCCCTCACTTCACCTAACACCAAGTCCAACCGCTCAAATTGTTGTTGCATGGCTTGCAACACAAATGATGAGTTATCTTCCATTCCCTTTAGTGATTAGTCACTCCTATGAGATATCAAAATGTGCTGCACAAAAAGAATGTTCGTGGAAAACCTCACACACTCCCTTACGTGTTTATTCTCGAATAATGACACTCCACTCGTGTTTCACTCTTAATTGGCTTTTTCCCGATAATAGTCTCACACTCTCTTGCCTTTTTCCTCAATAGTTTTCTCGCTCAAGTTCTTTTAGAACTAGTTCAACTAAATCAAGACAATACAACCTTGTATTATTCCAACCAGTAATATAGATGCAAGAAACAAGAACAAGAAATAAGAAATGAATAAAATGACACGAGACTCAAGGAATTTATATGAGGGAAAGAGTAATGATAAAACAAGATACCTACTAGAAAGATGTTTTCGCCCCTTTGATGATAAAACTCAATCAACAAATGTATTTTTTTCTTTTTGTTGTAACTATATAGCAAGATATGAGAATGCTACCCATCTTTTCATTTCTTTTTTTTTTCGAATTTTTTTTTCCTTTCTTTTCTTTTCTTTTCCTTTCTTTTCTTTTATTTCTCTAATTCAATCACAACAGAAATATTCAATTGAAAATCAAACAATTGAATTCAAGCATACAAGAATTGACAATGAAATAGAAGAGAATCAATGGAACGACACTCCAAGCAATTGACAAACTTAGAGATGCAAGAAACCCTAGAATTTTGAAACCCTAGGAGATGCAAATTTCAGCCAAACCCAAAAACCTAAGAATTTTGGTAGCGTACTTTTTGTTTTTTTTTTTTTTTTTTTTGGCAACCCTAAAACAATGAAGCTCTAGAATTAAATTTAAAGATACAAGAATTAAAGATAGAATAAGACCTGATTGAAAACTGAGATCTGAATACCAAATGATATGAACCCGTAGGAAGAGAATCCCTTGAACCCACAATCAAGTCAATGGATGGAGAATCTAGACCTAATGAGAACCCGTTTCAAGAATCTAGATTATATTAAAATCTAGACCCGTTGAATAACCCGTCTCAAGAACCTAGATTACAAGGAGGAACGCCACAAAGGTTGTGATTTGCCTTTGATAAGTTCAAAAGTTCAATCAAGAACAAGAGGAGTAAACTCAACTCACAAATAAAATTCAATATTGTCTAATGCTCAAATGAGGCTACAAAGAGTATTTAAACCAAAACCCTATTGAAACACTAGTCAAAATAAAACCCATTCTCTCAAAAATACCCCTCATGAACAGTGTGGCTACAGTGATTCGCTGAATGAACAGTAATGCTACAGTGTTCGGCTGCATGAACAGTGCCGCTACAGTACTTCTCTTCAAAACCCTAGTTCTTAAAATTGTAACTTTCCAAATAAGCCATTGGCCACACTACAAGGCCTTCCCAAAACCCTAGGTCATAAGAAATAAGACATACATGGGCCAAGCATCTTCAAGCCCACTTATTCTAAACTAATAAAATAAATACTTCAATAAATTGAAAGGCATGAATAACAATTGGCCAAAATAGTTTAAGTCATGTTTTCCACTGCTTGTATCAAATGAATCAAAATTGGATCTTCTTCATTCAAGCCCATCTTGAATGTTGGGCTATTGCTAATTTTATCCCAAGTAGATTGCACCAATCCTTATGTTGCTTCATCGACCTCCTTAGCTCTTGATCTTCTAATTTGATCATCTGGAACTTGCAGAAGATCTTTAAGACTTAGCACACCTTGGTTCCCATCATTTTCTGCCTTCTTTGTATTAATATTATCAAAGAAGCTCCAGCTTCAACTGCAAATTTGGAGTGGTAGACGCTCACGAGTTGGCCATGATTTCGAAGAAGTTTCTTGGGTTCAATTTCGGAGATGGCCACGAAGAGGAGCTGCAAGTGGAAGAGAAGATTCAGAACAAAATCCCTCTTCAGTACGCACAGTTTTGCACGTCTGGGAGGAGCACATTCTTCGTCTTCATCAACGAGTCTATGCATACCGTTTCATTTAACCCATGGCAACCACATGGATTTCGTGCACAAAAGGGTCGTTGAAATCGACTACGTTTAGCTTTTTCCATTTTAATTAATTAATTAATTAATTTAATAGTTAAAAAATGATTATTAGTAAAATTTTATATTTTATTATATTTTAATAATTAAAAATATTTAAAAATAATCAAAAGAGAAAAAAAAAAAAATTTATAACAAGCTGATAAATGCTAGCATCATCCTTCTAGTTTTTAGTCACTACTTTCAAATTATCAATTTGGCGTCAAGTCTAGGTCAGAGAAAACACGGGAAGTTTGTATAACACTGGATTTGAAAAAATGGACACTTGTATACATTTCTCTTTGTTTACATGTCCCAGACAGAATATTTGGAGCCGGCACTAATTTTACTTTTTATTTACATTCTGCATCTTTATTTTTTAAGGCTATAAATATATAGGACGATTCTTTGATATTGATTCAGTCAAACTTGAATTTGACTTGATTTGTTTATTAAACGAGTTGTTTATTAGTACAAAATTATCATCGATTATTAAATAATGCAGCTTATATGAGATTCAATTGGACTCATACAAGCTTGTATAAACTTAAATAACTTCATATTTATTATTTTTATAATAAAATTATTTTAAATAATGATAGAGATTAGAGGAAATCAAGTTCCAAATCCTAAACATGCTACTTAAATCATTATAAATATAATCATTTTTTGAAGCACATTATATAATGATTGACTTATGTATATAGAAACTTTATAAAGATGTTAGCAAAATCTTGGTCAAAATTTGTAAATAAAATTATGAAATAAAATAAAATAATCTATTTATCTAAATGATGCAGCATAAGTTCGAACTCACTCGAATATTAAAAAAAAAACTATTTGTTAATATGAAGGAAAAAGCTAGATTCTCCGCTAGTGAGTCCCGCTAAAAGCCACCGTTCTCTTTTTTTTTTTAATTTATTTTTATTTAATGATTAAGAAAATATTGTTTAATAATATTGTAAATTTTTTTTTCTTTTTTAAACAATTTTTAATAGTATTAAAAAAATGATGAGGAAAAAAAAAATTGAAAGTGCCTAGCGATACTCACCAATAGGAGTCCCAGCTGTGGGTGTAAAATTGATCCTAATATAAAATGCAATTCGATGAAGAGTCCAATCTCAACTCATATTCGAATAAAAATAAAATCAATAAGATTTGACCACCTACTACTCACTCTTTTACACATCTACCCCTTCAATACCTAGTCCCTTCAACTTCGATCTTCCACTTTACTCTCCAGGCCCCTCAACTTCTAAGCTTCCAGCCCGTCCAACTCTTCCTCTCTCCTTTTGGGTAATTATATCCTATGGTAAATGGTGCTTGGACTTGGACAAGACTTTGTAGTTACTTTTGACAGAAAGCATTCAAGGCAATGTCTACTCATTTAGGTGTCTTAAGTGCATGCCTGATCATTCTAACTGAACTATGCCAACCATTAGCAAACACGCCTCTACTTTAGGCTGTTATTTATCTTCTTGGTTCCATGAGTTTCTAAATTTCCAAATGTTTATAATACTTCTCAAAGTGTTCTCAAAGTGTCAGGACATACAAGATTTTCGAGCAATCATTTTTGTTGAGCGAGGTATGTTCGTTGTAGTTTTTCCCAAGGTTGATTCAGTTTATCTTTGTTAAATGGTTGTAGAGTTGTCACATTTGTTAAAAGATGTTAGAGTAGTGCTGCAATGGTTTAAAAATTGGAACTTTCTGTAGACAAGGATGTCTCGTTATAATGAGGTGCAAAGACTAAATTAATGATGTTTCTGGATATAGCTTTTAACTTCTTAAGAATATAGCTTCAACTAACACTTTATTAAGTTTTTAAAGAATATGAAAAGTATCTGCTCTTCTAAATTAACTGATCAACATTCAGCATGCACTTTATTACCAGATACTTTTGTTCTTGCATTTTGCTAGGTGAAAAAGAAAAAGAAAAAGAAAAACTTAATAAAAAGATGGAAAATGCTTATCGGACCAATAGTCCATTTTGGTTTTTTTTTTTTTTGAAATAAGAAGGCAAAATACACTATCTGTCATGGAATAGAGTCCAAAATACACAAATTTCTCTTTTCTTATAGCCTCTACACGATTCCCGGGTTCACGAGTAGTTAACTTGTAGGTACATTACCCAATAAGCAAATCTCTTAAAAAAAGAAAGGCTAAAACTAATCATGCTTCTTTTTGTAACTCCCGTTTGGATATAAAAAGTGTTTAATTTCATCTCATATTATCATTATAAGTTTCTCAAATTCTCACTCAAAATATAATAAACAATTCAACTTTTTCAATTCCAAAATAATAATAATATTCAAAAATAAAATTCTAACAATATTTTATTTAACTTTCAACTTTCATCTCATCTTAACTTACTATCTAAACGGCATCTTAATGTAGGCCATGCATGACTCTCTGCCACTATTTGTTACAAAGATTAGTCCGAAGATCCCAAAGGAACTTGAGGACTAATGTAATAGCCTTTCTGTCTCTTTATAGTTTATATCATAAGGTCATAATAATTGGTTACAATCATATACTTTGCACGCTTAACCAGTTATTACATGAACTTCACATACCTATGTCACGAAACCATCGTAGTGTTGGGTGTCATTCATGCTATTAATGTTACAGCAAGTGAAACTACATGATTAATCGGCAACAAATAATAATAAAAAAAAGCTATAAATTCATATTAAGGCATTGATGTTAGTTTGATATTTTTTTTAATCTCAAGAAGTAAGAATTTACAATAAACTAGATTTACGTTTCCTTTGAGTTCATCAATGAAAAATTACAATCGAGATAAAAATTGCAATTTATATTTTGTAAAAAACATCTAATAAGAAAGAAATAATTTAAATGATTTGGCGTTCTTGTCGTTAAAAGATTGTAAAATCAATTGTAAAAAGTTGTGAATATAATGTTGCTGATGATTTATACTTGTTTTTAAGAGATGAAAGGGTTCAAAGAAATTCTCAAGACAAAAGCTGATACTCCAATTGGCCGATCACCAACGTTTTCGTCGTTATTTCACCTGAATGAGACCAATTAACTCTTTGGAGGCTGAATAATAAAGCTAGTTACCGTGGTTTTAATTTGAATTTTAAACAAAATCCAAAAAATAGCCGTTGGTCTTCTACTGATGAAAGAACCCTTGAAGATACAGACGTCCCCACTTTCCCCTCCCACGTTCACACACACACATACACGCCTGTATATTTATTATTCCAAGATTCCTAACAAAAACAGGTAGCCATTCGAGAGAGTGGTGGTTTATTGTGGCTCATGCTTCAATGGAGAGAAGGGTGGTTTTCGCGGCGATCAAGATGCATCCGATGATCCGAACTGTAAGCATTGTAGTAAACCTATTGCTGGTCCGATTCATATTCTTCGCTGAAGGGATTTTCATTGATTCGGCTAAGAGATTCACAATTGGACCTGATCCTAGACGTGGCCCTGCTCTCTTTTCGATCGTTGCTCGAGTGAGAAGACAAAAGGTCCTAACTCCCTCATGTAAAATCTTTTGAATACCAAATTTTCTGTAATTTCGTTTATTTTTATCATTGATTTTTGAGTTCATTCTTTTATTTAATTATTATATATTTAGTCTTTTAGTTTTGGGACCAAGAAAGACGGCAACTGTAATGGCTGTGAAGGAGACCTCAAAGCCGGCCTCTTGGCACTTTTCTTGCTACATTATTCTTGGTGGATGAGATTTATTGATGCTCAGGGTGATCATCGAAGGCATGTCCCGTATCCTCTAGTTGCTAGTAGCCTTTTACCTATGAATTGTTTGAATTTAAATCATTTTTTGTTCTTTTCTTAAATCAATCAATCTATCAATTTTAAGGCTTGTCGTGGAGCATGTTGGTGCTCGAATTTGATAGGGTGGGGACTGTTTTTACTTCAATTTAGAACCATGCCATGGAGGGCTTTGGAATCGGGGTGTTACTCTACTTATGCTTGTTATCTAAATTCTTGATGAATTAATCGCTTTCTTTTGCATGTCGTTCTTATAACACCTTATAAGCTATCTTGGACTATGGTGCCCAGCCAGGTGAACTTGCTATTTCTTTCTAATTACCTTTTGGTTGTTTGCTCTTCCTTTTGTTTTTAGTGACATAGGCAGAATTGTCTAGTAATGCCTCCATTTTCTCTGTCTATTCAATGTTCTGGTTTCCGTAAAATGAGTTATGATATGTTCTTCGTGTGCTGTTTCCATGGAGTGGTGAAGAGCTATGTTTAGAAAGGAACATTGATATAACCGAATGTATACATGGGTTGGAATAGGTTTTAACTACCACATTCCAAATTCCAAATTCCAAATTCTATACACATACCTTCCTGAATGGAACATTCTTGTAAGAGCCTTGGCATATAAGTTGGTATCTTGCTGTGTTGCAGAGTGTTCTTGTCCAAGCTGGGCAGACGCCACCTCTGTTGCAGTATTTTGGGACACTTTTGACAAAAGGAAAGCTCAATTCTTTTGAGTTGGAATTATCACAACTTGTTGTGAACCAAAACAAAAAGAATCTTTTGGAGAATTGGTTGGCAGAGGATAAGCTGGAATGCAGTGAGGAGCTACAGGATCTCGTGAAGGTTTGATATGCAATTTGAGATTCAAATATATGAAAGACACTTCTGAAACGAATTTATTGAGTTACTCATTTACTTTATCCCAATGCAGCCGTATTTGAAATTATTTATTTATTTTTGTTGTGTTCATACTATTATGTTCCATTGTAGACTGGATAATGATCTCGCATTGAAAATTTACATTAAAGCCAGAGCAACTTCAAAAGTCATTGCTGCTTTTGCTGAATAGAGGGGATTTGATAAAATTTTGATATATTCAAAGCAGGTGAAGATATCTTTTTCTTTTTATCATTGTTGCTATTGTGCTTGATTGCATTACTGTTATTACTATATTATTTATCATTGATTTTTGTTTGCTTATTTCATGGTTTGATCATTTGATTGTTTCTTTATTCCTTCTACAGACAATCCTTCGTTAAGATCCTCAGGTTTTGGACTATATCTCTGTGTGTATTTATGTTTTGTTGTTTTAGTACTTACTTGTTTACAACTCTTTTCATCTCATCTTATTTAATCATTATAATTTTTCTAAATTCTCATACAAAATAAATAAACAATTCAACATTTTCAAATCCTAAAATAAAAATAATATTAAAAAAATATATTCTAAAAATATTTTATTCAACTTTAAACTTTTATCTTAACCCGTCTCATCTGTGAAAACAAACGAGTTGAAACTTGAGCAAATAAGAAATCCTATTGGAGCCAAAACTTTTCCTTTCATATGTTTTCCATTTACCCTTTTCTGAATAACTGTGTTGTAGTATAAAAGTATTATTTGTTGGAGAAAATCTTGAAACCATATTGTGCCTTTAAAAACAAAATCTTTGAACCATGTTTAATCAACTTAATATTTAAAGCTAATACTTACTTTTGGAATGTAGGGAGCTGTTAACTTTGCGCTAATGATGTCTCAAATGGAGAGACATTGTCAAGTTGATCACAATACCATTACAGATATCTTTCTTCAGGTTTGTTGTCTCTAATGAATTTTGAGTTGGTATATTAATGTAATAATAAGGACGTGTGATTTTCCATTGTTATTGCTTTAATTTTTTTAATACTGACAGGCTTCATAGGGGTAAATTGATTTTCATTTTGCTTTCAATTCTTTGTGGTTTTAACAGAAGAACTTGATCCGTGAGGCAACGACTTTTCTATGAGATGTTTTCAAATCTTCCTGAACATAGTTTCCTTCAAACAAAGGTTTTGATTCATGCTTTCTTTGTTAATGCTATCTAACTTCCATTTGGATAGTAGCTGCTCTTTTCAGCCACTGTAACACTTTTATTTTATATAGGTCCTGGAAATCAATCTGTTAATATTTCAAATGTAGCTGACGCTATTGAACAGTCGGGTGTGCTTGAGATATGTGAATAGAAATTTGAATGAATATAATCATTGGTTGACAGGCTTGGGTCTGCTTTTGCAAAGTCTGCATACGTTGACTAGTGTACATCATATCAAACCAACTGCTCAAATAAACACCTAGTTTTAGTAATTGTGAATGACCTCATCTGATAGGATAATTCTATATGCTTGAGAATTTATATAGGGTTCCTCGTAAGACACCTTGGAATTGTCCTCTTAAGTTGGAACAGGATGGGGGCTTATGGTCTCTTAACTCCAAATATTCTGCATGCACAAGTGTGTCAATTGCAAGTGTATTTGTCGTCTGCCTCCTTTAGTTGAAACCATATGAGACTCTGAATTTTGGAAAGATGATTTCCAGAGATAATTTTTCGGGTAACTAGTGATTACAAGTGTCCTAATCCTTTCATCATTTCATCATCTTTGTTAAACCCTTTTTCCATAGTCTTTTAGCAGTGAGTACTTCTAGCTCATCTTTTGCACATCATTTTGATGCAAAGATGAATGGATGAATAGTTGATTTAGGTACTTATATTGTCATTTTCTATTCGAAATTATAATCCTCATTTAGCGGCAAAGGTAAATAGTTTGATGGTAGATTATATGATTAATTCTGTACTATTATTATTTTTATTTGATAACATATATTCTTCGGTGATGAAGGGTAGTCACACACTTTACGATAAACTTCCGATAAATATATTATGATAAGCAAACTGTGGTATTCTACCCAAAGAATCAGCATGTATATTATGTTAGAAGCAATATGTCTCATATTGGATTGTTTTCAAGAACTTTCTATTTTATTTTACATTATATTGTCTTGGTAATGTGGAACTTCAAACGTTTTCCTTCATTAACTCTAGGTTTGTTATGTTTTTTTGTAAATTAATCATACTTTTCCATTATTTGCAAAAATTGTAGTTCTCTAGGATTGTCTAATAATGTAGTTTTTCCATGCCGGTTGATGTGCTTTTTGCATTATAGCAACGAACTTTGTAAAGATTGATGACGGAAGATACTTGCTATGTTTATGTATTTTATAGCGCGAGGTAAACGTATTCATGCTTTTTTATTGATCTATTTTGTATTCTTTGAGGCATTATTTTTGCAATGCATATTATAAGAAACTTTTTTTTAACAGTCAATTACTGCTAAAAGAAATATCATAGCAGAAAATTTTCCTATATATTTTTTATTACAAGTTTATTCCCTCCTCCTCTCCTCCACGCTTCCTTTCCTCCTCTTCTCCACTCTTACACTCCTCCACTCTTCCTCCTCTCCTCCACCTCTCTTCCTCCTTCTACTCTTCTCCACTCTTCCTTTCCTCCATCTTTCTTCCTCCTCCACTCTTCCTACGCCTCCACTCTTCCTCCTCTCCTCCTCTTCTCCTATCTTCCTTCTCTCCTCCACTCTTCCTCCTCTCCTCCACCTCGCTTCCTCCCTTCCACTCTTCCTCCCTTCCTCTCTTCCTCCTCTCCCTGTCTCCACTCTTCCTCATCTCTCCCTTTCCTCCACTCTTCCTCCTCTCCTCCATCTCTCTTCCTTCCTCCACTCGTCCTCTCCTCCTCTCTTCCAATCTTCCTCGTCTCTTCCTTTCCTCCCCTCCTTTCCTTCCTCTAATCTTCCTCTTCTCCTCTCTTCCTCCTATCCTCTTCCTCTTCTCCTCCTCTCTTACTATTTGCACATTTCTTTCCCCTAGATATACTATTTGTATGTTATATTTTTAAATATTATATTATTTTTGGTTGGATGTGATTAGACTTTTAGCATCTCTTTCTCAATCCTTACGGGTTTTAAATTTTAATTTTCAAATCTTGAGATTTGTTAGGGAGGCCTTATGCATGTACAACTTTGATTGGATAGACTTTGTGGCTAGCCTTCAGCTTTGATATAAAGGAGGCACACGCTCTCTCACGCTCTCTAAGTTTATAGATGACATTTTGTATTCATTATTATTTTATATATATATATAATACTCTTTAATCTTTATAGGTCTTAGTTCTTTATTTAGGAATACCTTTCATTTTGATGCAAAGATGAATGGATGAAGAAATGTTGATTTAGGTACTGATATTGTTGGTAAAATAGTTTGATGGCAGTTTACAGGATTAATTCCGTATTACTACTTTTTTATCTAATGAGATATATTCTTCGATGATGAAGAGTAGTTACACACTTTACATATACAACTTTCAATGACTATATTATGAGAAACTAATTGCGGTCTTCTGCCCCAGGAATCAACATGTATGTTATGTTAGAAGCTTTATGTCTCTTATTGAATTGTTTTCAGGAACTTTCTATTTTATTTTACGTGATATTGTCGAATTTCAAACGTTTTCGTTCATTAACTCTAGGTTTGTTATATTTCTTTGTAGATTCATCATACTTTTTCATTACTTACAAAATTTGTAGTTCTTTAGGATTGTCTAATAATGTAGATTTTCCATGCCAGTTAACATCGTTTTAGCATTGTAGAAATGATCTTTGTAAAGATTGATGACGAAAGGTACTTGCTATGTTTATGTATTTTATAGAGCGAGGTAAACGTATTAAAGTTTTTTTTATTGATCTATTTTGTATTCTTTGAGGCATTATTTTTACAATGCATATTATGAGAGCTTTTTTTCAACAATGAATTACTGCTAAAGCTAATATCATAGCAGAAACTTTTCTATATTTTTTTTGTTACAAGTTTTTTCCCACCTCTACTCTTCCTTTCCTCCTCTTCTCCACTCTTCCACTTCTCCACTCTTCCTCCTCTCCTTCACACTTCATTTCCTCCTTTTCTCCACTCTTCCTCTCCTCCATCTTTCTTCCTTCCTCCTCTTCTCCTCTCTTCCTTCTCTCCTCCACTCTTCCTCCTCTCCTTCACCTCTTTTCCTCGTTCGACTCTTCCTCCCCTCCTCTCCTCCTCCTCTCCTCCACTCTTCCTCCTCTCCTTCACCTCTCTTCCTCGTTCGACACTTCCTCCTCTCCTCCACTCTTCCTCCTCTCTCCCTCCCTCCACTCTTTCATCTCTCCCTCTCCTCCACTTTTCCTCCTCTCTTCCACTCTTCCTCCTCTCCTCTACCTTTCTTCCTTCCTCCACTCTTCATCTTCTCCTCTCTTCCTACTCTACTCTTCCTCTTCTCCTCGTTTCCTCTTCCTCATCCCCCTCATCTCCTCCTCTTTTACTACTACACATTTCTTCCTTCTAGATATACTATTTATTTCTTATATTTATAAATATTATATTATTTTTCGTTAGATGTGATTAGACTTTTAGTATTTCTTTCTCAATCCTTATGGGTTTTAAAATTTAATTTCCAAATCTTGAGATTTGTTTAGGAGGCCTTAGGCGTGTACAACTGTGATTGGATAGACTTAGCTAGCCTTCAACTTTAATACAAAGGAGACACAAGCTCTCTAGGTCTATAGATGACATTTTGTACTCATTATTATTTTTTATATAAAATACTCTTTATAGGTATTAGTCCTTTATTCAGGAATACCTTTCATTTTGATCCAAAGATGAAGGGAAGAACAAACGTTGATTTAGGTACTAATATGTCATTTACTATTTGAAATTATACTCCTCATTTAGATGGCAAATGTAAATAGTTTGATGGCAGATTACATGATTAATTTTGTACTATTACTTTTTTATCTGATGACATATATTCTTCGATGATGAAGGGTAATTACACACTTTACATTGAAAACTTTTAATGACTATGTTATGACAAGCTAACTGTGGTCTTCTGCCCAAGGAATCACCAGGTATATTATGCTAGAAGCATTATGTCTCTTATTGGATTGTTTTCTGAAATTTTCTATTTTATTTTACATTATATTGTCTTGATAATGTTGAACTCCAAACGTTTTCCTTCATTAACTCTAGGTTTGTTATATTTCTTTGTAGATTCATCATACTTTTCCATTACTTGCAAAATTTGTAGTTCTTTAGGATTTTCTAATAATGCAGGTTTTCCATGCCAGTTGACGTTGTTTTAGCATTGTAGAAACGAACTTTGTAAAGATTGATCACGGAAGGTACTTGCCATGTTTATGTATTTTATAGAGCCAGGTAAACGAAATAATGTTTTTTTATTGATCTATTTTGTATTCTTTGAGACATTATTTTTGCAATGCATATTATGAAAGACTTTTTTTTTATAACAGTCAATTACTCCTAAAACTAATATCATAGCAGAAAATTTTCTATATTTTTTTTGTTACAAGTTTTTTCCCTCCTCCACTCTTCCTTTCCTCCTCGTCTCCACTCTTCCTCCCCTCCTTCACTCTTCATTTCCTCCTCTTCTCCACTCTTCCTCTCCTCCATCTTTCTTCCCCCCTCCACTCTTCTTTCCTCCTCTTCTCCTCTCTTCCTCCTCTCCTCCACTCTTCCTCCTCTTTCCCTCCCTCCACTCTTCATCTCTCCCTCTCCTCCACTTTTCCTCATTTCTTCGTTTCCTCCTCTCCTCCACCTTTCTTCCTTCCTCCACTCTTCGTTTCCTCCTCTTCCTCCTCTCCTCTATCTTTCTTCCTTCCTACACACTTTATCTCCTCCTATCTTCCTCCTCTACTCTTCCTATTCTCCTCCTCATTTCCTCTTCCTCATCCTCTCCTCCTCTTTTACTATTACACATTTTTTCCTTCTAGATATACTATTTGTTTCTTATATTTGTAAATATTATATTATTTTTGGTTGGATGTAATTAGACTTTTTGTATTTCTTTCTCAATCCTTATGGGTTTTAAATTTTAATTTCCAAATCTTGAGATTTGTTTAGGAGGCCTTAGGCATGTACAAATGTGATTGGATAGATGACAAAGGAGATGACATTTTGTACTCATTATTATTATTTATATAAAATACTCTTTATAGGTATTAGTCCTTTATTCAGGAATACCTTTCATTTTGATGCAAAGATGAAGGAAAGAATAAATGTTGATTTAGGTACTGATATTGTCATTTCCTATTTGAAATTATACTCCTCATTTAGACGACAAATGTAAATAGTTTGATGGTAGATTACATAATTAATTTCATACTATTACTTTTTTATTTGATGAGATATATTCTTCGATGATGAAGGGTAATTACACACTTTACATTGACAACTTTTAATGACTATATTATGACAAACTAACTGTGGTCTTCTGCCCAAGGAATCACCAGGTATGTTATGCTAGAAGCATTATGTCTCTTATAGAATTGTTTTCTAGAACTTTTTATTTTATTTTACATTATATTGTCTTAATAATGTTGAACTTCAAACGTTTTCCTTCATTAACTCTAGGTTTGTTATATTTTTTTGTAGATTCATAATACTTTTCCATTACTTGCAAAATTTGTAGTTCTTTAGGATTGTCTAATAATGCAGGTTTTCCATGCCGGTCGATGTGCTTTTAGCATTGTAGCAACGAACTTTGTAAAGATTGATGACGGAAGGTACTTGCTATGTTTATATATTTTATAGAGTGAGGTAAACGTATTAATGTTTTTTTATTGATCTATTTTGTATTCCTTGAGGCATGATTTTTGCAATGCATATTATGAGAGACTTTTTTTTAACAGTGAATTATTGCTAAAACTAATATCATAGCAGAAAATTTTCTATATTTTTTTTGTTACAAGTTTTTCCCCTCCTCCACTCTTCGTTTCCTCCTCTTCTCCACTCTTCCTCCTCTCCTCCACTCTTCATTTCCTCCTCTTCTCCACTCTTCCTCTCCTCCATCTTTCTTCCTCCCTCCACTCTTCTTTCCTCCTCTTCTCATCTCTTCCTTATCTCCTCCACTCTTCCTCCTCTCTTTCGCCTCTCTTCCTTGTTCGATTCTTCCTCCCCTCCTCTCTTCTCCCTCTCCTCCACTTTTCCTCCTCTCTTCCACTCTTCTTTTCCTCCTCTTCCTCCTCTCCTCCACCTTTCTTCCTTCCTCCACTCTTCATCTCCCCCTCTCTTCCTCCTCTACTCTTCCTTTTCTCCTCCTCGTTTCCTCTTCCTCATCCCCCCTTCTCTCATCCTCTTTTACTACTACACATTTCTTCCTTCTAGATATATACTATTAGTTTCTTATATTTTGTAAATATTATATTATTTTTCGTTGGATGTGATTAGACTTTTAGTCTTTCTTTCTCAATCCTTACGGGTTTTAAATATTAATTTCCAAATCTTGAGATTTGTTTAGGAGGCCTTAGGCATGTACAACTGTGATTGGATAGACTTAGCTAGCCTTCAGCTTTAATACAAAGGAGACACAAGCTCTCTAGGTCTATAGATGATGTTTTGTACTCATTATTATTTTTTTATATAAAATACTCTTTATAGGTATTAGTCCTTTATTCAGGAATACATTTCATTTTGATGCAAAGATGAAGGGAAGAACAAATGTTGATTTAGGTATTGATATTGCCATTTCCTATTTGAAATTATACTCCTCATTTAGACGACAAATGTGAATAGTTTGATGGCAGATGAAGGGTAATTACACACTTTACGTTGACAACTTTTAATAACTATATTATGACAAGCTAACTGCAGTCTTCTGCCCAAGGAATCCACCAGGTATGTTATGCTAGAAGCATTATGTCTTTTATGGGATTGTTTTCTAGAACTTTCTATTTTATTTTACATTATCTTGTCTTGATAATGTTGAACTTCAAATGTTTTCCTTCATTAACTCTAGCTTTGTTATATTTTTTTGTAGATTCATCATACTTTTCCATTACTTGCAAAATTTGTAGTTCTTTAGGATTGTCTAATAATGCAGGTTTTTCATGCCGGTCGATGTGCTTTTAGCATTGTAGCAACGAACTTCTATTAACGTTTTTTTATTGATCTATTTTGTGTTTTTTGAGGCATTATTTTTGCAATGCATATTATGAGAAACTTTTTTTTAACAATTAATTACTACTAAAAGTAATATCATAGCAAAAAATTTCCTATATTTTTTTATTACAAGTTTTTTCCTTCTTCCTTCTCCTCTACCCCACTCTTCCTTTGCTCCTCTTCTCCACTCGTCCGCCCTCCACTCTTCCTCCTCTCTTTCACTCTTCCTTTCCCCCTCTTCTCTACTCTTCCTCTCCTCCTTCTCTCTTCTCCCTCCACTCTTCCTCCCCCCTCCTCCACTCTTTCTCCTCTCGTCCTTTCCTCCTCTCTACGTCTCTCCACTCTTCCTTATCTCTCTCCCTCTCCTCCACTCTTCCTTCCTCTACTCATTCTCTCTCCCTCTCTTCCTCCTCTCCTCTTCCTCTTCTCCTCCTCACTTCGTCTTTCTCATCCTCCTCATTCTCTCCCCTCTTTTACTACTACACATTTCTTCGTCCTAGATATACTATTTGTATGTTGTATTTTTAAATATTATATTATTTTTGGTCGGATATGATTATTTAGTATTTATTTCTCAATCCTTACGGGTTTCAAATTTTAATTTCTAAACCTTGAGATTTGTTGAGGAGGCTTTAAGCATGTACAACTTTGATTGGATAGATTTAGTGGCTAGCCTTCAGCTTTGATACAAAGGAGGCATACGCTCTCTAGGTCTATAGATGACATTTTGTACTTTATTTTTTTTTTTGTATAAAATTCTCTTTATAGGTCTTAGTTCTTTATTTAAGAATACCTTTCATTTTGATGCAAAGATGAAGGGATGAAGAAATGTTGATTTAGGTATTGATATTGTTGTTTCCTATTGAAATTATACTTCTCATTTGGATGGCAAAGGTAAATAGTTTGATGGCAGATTACAGCATTAACTCCGTACTATTACTTTTTTATTTGATGACTTATATGCTTCAATGATGAAGTGTAGTTACATACTTTACATTGACAGCTTTCAATGACTATATTATGACAAGCTAACTGCGGTATTCTACCCAAGGATGTTATGTTAGAAGCATTATGTCTCTTATTTGATTGTTTTCAGGAACTTTCTATTTTATTTTACATTATGTTGTCTTGACAATGTGGAACTTCCAACGTTTTCCATCATTAACTCAAGGTTTGTTATATTTCTTGCAAAATTTGTAGTTCTTTAGGATTGTCTAATAATGCAGGTTTTCCATGCAAGTGGATGTGCTTTTAGCATTGAAGCAATGAACTTTGTAAAGATTGATGACTGAAGATATTTGCTATGTTTATGTATTTTATAGAGCGAGGTAAACGTGGTCATATTTTTTTATTGATCTACTTTGACTTTGAGACATTATTTTTGTAATGCATATAATGAAAATTTTTTTTAACAGTCAATTACTGCTAAAAGTAATATCATAGAAGAAACTTTCCTATATTTTTTTTATTACAAGTTTTTTCCCTCCTCCTCCTCTCCTCCAATCTTCATTTTCTCCTCTTCTCCACTCTTCTCCTCCACTCCTTCACTCTTCCTCCTCTTCTCCTATCTTCCTTCTCTCTTCCACTCTTCTTTATCTCTTCCTTTCCTCCTCTTCACTCCTCTTCCTTTCCTCATCTTCTCCACTCTTCCTCTCCCCCATCTCTCTTCCTCCCTCCACTCTTCATCCCTTCCTCCATTCTTCCTCCACGCCTCCACTCTTCCACCTTTCCTCCTCCTCTTCTCCACTTTTTCTCCTCTCTTCCTCTCCTCCACTCTTCCTCCTCTCCTCCTCTTCCTCCACCTTTCTTCCCCCTTCCACTCTTCCTCCCCTCCTCTCTTCCTCCTCTCCTCTAGTCTTCCTCCTATCGTCCTTTCCTCCTCTCTCTAGTCTTTCTCCTCTATTCCAGTCTTCCTCCTTTCCTCCTCTCCTCCACCTCTCTTCCTTCCTCCACTCATCCTCTCTTCTTCCTCTCATCTTCCTCTTCTCCTCCTCGCTTCCTCTCCTTCATCTTTCTTCTCCACTCTTCCTTTCCTCCTCTTCTCCTTTCTTACTCTCCTCCACTCTTCTTCCTCTCCTTCAGCTCTCTTCCTTGTTCGACTTTTCCTCCCCTCCCCTCCTTGACTCTTCCTCCTCTCGTCCTTTCCTCATCTCTCCCTCCCTCCACTCTTCATTTCCTCATCTTCCTCCTCTCCTCCACCTCTCTTCCTTCCTTCACTCTTCATCCCTCTCTTCCTCCTCTGGTCTTCTTCCTCGCTTCCTCTTCCTCATCCTCCCCCTCCTCTCCTCCTCTTTTACCACTTTTCTTCCTCCTAGATATACTATTTGTTTCTTATATATAAATATTATATTATTTTTCGTTGGATGTGATTAGACTTTTAGTGGCTAAACTTATTCAAGAATTCCTTTCATTTTGATGCAAAGATGAAGAAGGGATGAAGAAAGATTGATTTAGGTACTGATATTGTCGTTTCATTTTCAAAATTATACTCCTCATTTAGACGGCAAAGATAAATAGTTTGATGGTAGTTTACAGGATTAATTCCGTACTATTACTTTTTTTTTTCCTTCACAGCCATTACAGTTGCCGTCTTTCCTGGGCCCAAAGCTAAAAGACTAAATATATAATAAATAAATAAAAGAATGAACTCAAAAATCAATGATAAAAATAAACGAAATTACAGAAGATTTGGTATTCAAAAGCTTTTGTCTTCTCACTCGAGCAAAGATTGAAAATAGAGCAGGGCCAGCAACAGATTTACTACAATGCTTACAGTTCGGATCATCGGATGCGTCTTGATCGCCGCGAAAACCACTCTTCTCTCCATTGAAGCATGAGCCACAATAAACCACCACTCTCTCGAATGGCTACCTGTTTGTGTGAGGAGTCCTGGATACAGGTGTGTGTGTGTGTGTGTGTGTATATATATATATATCGCATGCGTGAACGTACGAGGGGAAAGGGGGGACGTCCGGTCTGTATCTTCTCGTGTTCTTTCATCACTGGAAGATTAGAACGGCTATTTTTTGGATTTTGTTTAAAATTCAAATTAAAACCACGGTAACTTGCTTTATTAAAGCATCCTCTTGTATTACGCAGATGTAAATGTAAAATTTGAATAATCTCACATGATTTTACATTTAATTATTTTACTTAAAATTTATTTTTACTTTAGATTATCCATCTATTTGTCAAAATAATCATAAAATATTATCAATTTAATAAATTTTTTTAAATAATAGTGAGTGCACATTTTTATATCCTCATTCTTCCTCACTCTCTCTTTCTATCTCTACATTGTATCCTCTATTCCTGTTTGTGTTATGAGAAAATCAAAAAGTAAAAACATTGTATTCTTCCTAACTCTCTTTGTTTTGTATTTTTTTTTTTTTTTTGAAAGGTTGATTTGGAATACTTTGGTATTCAGCAACCCAACGATCTCTCTCCGACCTGCAAATTTCGCTTTGATAATATTAACGTTTTCCCTACGATTTATCTAGACGTTGCTTCATCTTCAAGTAACGCGAATTACTTGTGTTTTTTTTTTATTCAGAGGTGATTTGTTTGAGAGATCCGAATTGAAATTCTTGCTTCTGATATTATTATTCTTGTTTTCATCTTTTTTTATTGTTTAGATCTGCTTTCTATTTGTTTCTTTCATGTGAATGAGCGAGTTGGTCTTTCAAGGTTTTACTTTCCATCAGAGTCGGAAGCATGATTTTCTCTTGAAGAGAGAAGAGCTTCGCTTGCAGAGATGAAGAGGTCCAACGGTCCAAAGACGACATTTACATGGCCTCTTAACTTAAACGGCCTATGAAGACGTTTACGTGTGTGACAGACCATGGAAACGAGAGAGAATCAGCCCACGAACTAAGAGAGAGACAGAAACCAAAAGTAAATTCAGAGAAATAATCACACACCTAGGACAATTTCTTGAAATAATCAAATATGAGAGAAATTTTCACATTTCATTTTTGGAAATAGATGGAAGTGAAAATGGTGATTTGGAAGTGGAAATCTGGAAGGAGGGAAGAGGGAAAGAGTGAAAATGGTGAAAATGGATTTCCCAGGTTGGAAAAGAGAAATTTTCAAGAGATATAAAATCGCGTTGGATGAGACGTTTTATTGATTAAATTATTGTTTTGGCCTTTGAACAATGAAGAGTCAAATATAACTGGGGGATGGTTGTTACTGTAGCTAGAAGTTATATAATCTTGCATTTGGATAATCCAATGCAGACATTTTTATATAAAATAAGTCAAATTATGCATTTCACTGGCGTTTGGATAATCCAATACCAGTGCTCTCTGGAAGTGATAAATGACTGAAGTTAAGAAGACAATGATCAAAATGTTTATTTTTAAAAGTTAGGAAGTAATTTGTCGCCAAACTGAGGACTCTTATTGGATTATGTAAATGCAAATAAAGTGAAGAGTTTGGCTAATAGAATATAAAAATGTGCTGCATTAGATTATGTAAATGTAACTAAATAAATAAACTTTTTGCTATGGTAAACCAACTCCTTGGTTAAGATATTATATTGTTTTAGGATTAATTTTCTAAAACCCATTTTTTAAAACAACATCAATGTTCACCTCTATCTTTATGTTTCTCCATTTTCCTTTCAAAAGGCTACCGCCCTCGTGCATCTTTTACTTACTCACATATGATAATTAGGACTTTTACAGTTTGTCTTTACCAATCATATCTTAGTTATAATTTGATTATTGATTAACATATAATTGGTAGAATTGTAAAACATGAAAACAAATAAATTAGAAAAAAAAAATGCTATAATTGAATTATTATTTTTTTTTTATTATTTTGATAAGTTTTGCTACATAACTTCCTCCACACTCCACATTCCACATTTTTTTAAATTTTTAAATTTTTTAATATTTTTTTGAGTTTATTCTTTTTAAACTATTTCAAATTTTCTATTCATTATTCATATAATAAAAATTTGATAAAAAAAGAAAAAAGAAAAAAAGTATGGTATGTGGAGGTTATGTGAATAGTAAGAGGTTGTGAAAATTTTTTCATTTAAAATAGCTAATTATCCAACCTATTTTAGCAATGACTCTTGCAATGTTGTATATATGTACTTATCTATTCTTTTTCCATATCGTTTAAATGTTATTTCTTTATTCATTCGTAATATTTCCTATAACTTTTATTAAATTCATAATATTATCCGATCTTCTAATATTTTTAATAACAATACTTCTATATACAACCGCCCCAGGCGGTTCCGCGCGGAACCGGATGACGTGGCAGTGTGCCACGTCATCCGGTTTTTAAATTTAAAAAAAAAAAAAAAA
>QEOT01003894.1:213789-229003 GCA_003123785.1 Pterocarya stenoptera
GGGTTAGGGTTAGGGTTAGGGTTAGTGTTTCGGGTTAGGGTTAGTGTTTCGGGTTCGGGTTAGGGTTAGTGTTTCACATTTCAGATCTGGTGTTTGGAGACGACAGGGGCTTCGTGGGTACAAATCGGGTTTGTACCGAAGGAGAAGACGAGTTCGAAGGGGAAGAAGAGTTCGACTCTTACCTGAAGACGAGTTCGACGCATACCCAGAGCAACGTTCTTCCACTACGAGTTCGACGCTTACCCAGATGTAGTCGGAGAAGACGAGTTCGCCGCTTACCCAGAGCCACGAAGGGGAGACGCTTACCCAGATGTAGTCGGAGAGGACGAGTTCGCCGCTTACCCAGAGCCACGAAGGGGAGGACGAGTTCGCCCCTTACTCAGAGCCACGAAGGGGAGGACGATGGGAAGGGGAGATGGGGGGATCTGAATCGAGCGGGAGAAGAGGCGAAATGGCAAATGTGGAAGTGAACGACGCACATTTATCAAATTTGGGGAATTTGATTTGTTAATGAGAACGACGCCGTAACGTAGGTCCCAAATGATTTTGTTGTATTTGATTTCATAAAAGTGGACGACGCCGTTTTGACATCCACGTGGGACACGGTTCCGCCGGTTCCCCTAGGGCGGTTGCAAACAGACTTTTTGTTTTAATAATCCTATGAGTGCTCGACCACCCTATTTGGAGTGAGTTTGGCCAATCTGTTTTAGATTTGTTTTTATCTTTTTTAATATTTTTCTATTTCCAAATAAGATTGATTTTGTGATTTTTCTTTTATTAATAAAAAGTTGATGTAACAGAAATATGATTTACACAAGTTATGATAAAAACTGGCTTATTTTCTTTACAATTGCGCGTTCGGGACGTAGGGCTGCTACCTGCTATGAATGGATAGGATAGGCAGCCACCTCGCCAATAATCTCCTGCTTTCGCTCCTGCCCGGGTGGCGTGAACATTTTTCTCTCGCTGTCCCACTCCAATTGTTTCTGGGGTGTAATCGGTCCGGTGTGAAGAGTGTATATTTGGATCTGATCGAAACTTTCGGTCTACTTATTTTCCATCTCAAGATCGGACCGATGGTACCTTTAGACCAGACCATACCATTATCTATTGGACCGTTCGATCGGTCCAATCAGTCCATTCATTTTGGGCTTGTGCAAAATGGGCGTTTTTTTGTAATTTTCGGGTTAAAGGTCGAACTTACCAATAAACATGGTTAAATGCCCAACTTTCCATATTAACTAGCAAGTTTTTCTTCATTTTCTTTCTTAACAAATAAATTAAAGGATTTTATTAAATAATAAAATTAAAATTAAGTAAGTTTTTTAATATGGATTATCTAACTAACTCATTAATAAAATCATTCATTATAATTATGTTAATGATGTTAATAGTTAATAACTTAGTACTCAATAGTATGTGTATGAATTAATAATTATGATAGTTAATACATAATGCCCTATCTTAAAATTCTAAATATTTTATATATGGTTAATAATTAGTCCATGGATACTTCATACTTGTAACGTAGGTATCTTACAAAGAATGTACCTAACTATTTTAATTAGATGTAGATATTAGAGTATGTATCATTGCATATAATATAATGATTTACCATTTAATATATTAGTTAATTATTAATAGCATATTAGTTAAGAGTAATACTAGATACAATTATAAATTGTGCAAACGACGCGCATTCTTTTCAAAAAAGAGTTGCTTATACATTCTATGACTGCAACTATCATTTCTTATTAGTTAATATTTAATAGTATATTTAACATTTTGAGTTTTGCTATTCATCATCTCTACACACCACATTTATTTTTATTTTTTATATTTTATTTTTAGTTTTATTCTTTATAAATTAATTAAGTTCTTCTACTCATTATCCATATACTACACAGTTGGTAAGAGAAAAAAAATTAAAAAATAAAAAATTATGTGTGGTGTGTGGTGTAAGGATGATGAATAAATACTTTCTTAACATTTTATATGGTCAATACTCATAGATTAGATGAAAATTATACAATTAAGTATACAACTAGCTTATAAAATACTATATAAAAATTATTAAAAAAAACTACACATGTAGTTCGTTGGTCCGGTCTAGTCCAGGGTGAAAAAATCATACCCAAAGATAGAATCGAAAATTCTAAAATTGTGGGACCGAGACCGACCGGTAAGGTTATCAGTCCAGTCCGACCAAAACTGTTTGATCCGGTTGGATTTTCCAGTCCGGGATTGATAACCTTACACCCCTAATTGCCACTCCTTGCATGTTTGTACCCGCTAAATGAACGAGTGCATTGTTGAACCCATCTTTCGGGAGTCACCCAATTAAAATAAACACAATCCATATAAGAATTAGGCAAAAATGAATTGGACATTAAGAGTTGGTTTGTGCATTGACTATAGGTTTGATGCACTCAAGGCTCGAGCATGGGTCCCTGCACCTTGAGATCCATGACGAGAGAAAGAAGATGAGGAAAACAAGGAGGAGGAGAGGAGAGGAGAGGAGAAGAATAGGAAGAAGAGACGAGAAGAAGAGTAAGGGTGACCTTTATTTGTGTGATTCACTAGTTTCATTTCTCCTCATATATTATCTATATACAAGAAAATGATAATTGCAGGGGCGGAACTAGGATTTGGTGCTTGGGGGCGCGATTAGTAAAGTGTGTCGTATGTAAGGGTGAACAGTAACCGACATTTAAGATAGTAAAGTGTGTCACCAACATTTAACATTAACCATATAAGGTTGTTATCTATAGAGAAATTAAATTATTAAAGCCACCCATCTAAACCTCTCACTTGAGCTCCATCGTACTCAAGTGAACGATAAAAATTAAGATA
Organism: Pterocarya stenoptera; assembly: GCA_003123785.1. Lineage (NCBI taxonomy): Eukaryota > Viridiplantae > Streptophyta > Magnoliopsida > Fagales > Juglandaceae > Pterocarya > Pterocarya stenoptera. The sequence goes on from QEOT01003894.1 coordinate 216,643, forward strand.
GAAATAGTCATGTAAGATTTTTTGAATCAAATGATAAAAATTAAGTAAATAAAGATAAACTTTTTTGTTGAATCTAAGATTGAATATTGTAAATTCTCTATAATATAGATAGAAATAACTACATGAGATTTATTGTATTCACTCATAATTTTTAACTCGATGGTAGTATATATGTACTTACTAACAAAACTAATCCAAACGAGCTAGCTAGTAGAAGACTTTAAAGGAAAAGTGTAAATAAATAAGAAAAATGAGGTTGTAAATTTACCAAATAACTTATAAAAAGAGATCAAGATATTTTATTGCCTCTTATGAGATGTAAAAAAAAAAATGAGAATGTGAGATTTTATTAATGACAAAAAATAGGTGTAAGTATGAAAAAATTATTAAAAAAACTAAAAGAAACCTAGACAACTAAGTATTAAATGAGATTTTTGAAAATTTTTTTTGGGGGGGGGGGGGGGGGAAATTATCATTATATTAGGATATCTTTAAAAACGCCATATACTAAAGGATATTTTTGAGAATTGTTTTTTTTTTTTGGAGGGGGGTGATAGCCCCCCAACTTTGAACGTAGCTCCGCCCATGGATACTTGGCCTCATGATCTTGCTTCCTCAAAGTTATCATTTGGGTATTTTAATTTTTTTCTTAATGGTTAAGGAAGTGACGATTAGTGAAGTTGTGTACTTTTTTTTAAAGTGTTTATAAATGTTTGAAAGAAAAAAGAGAAAAAAAATGTGCAATTGCACTAGTGATAAGTTTGAGGGGGCAAAATCATGGATTGAGTAGCAGCACCCATATATACATATAAATATGGTGGACAAATTTATTATTAGGTGGATGGTTATTCCACTCGTAACATGTTTGATTACTCATAAATTTGTTTTAAATCCATCCTTCTAGTCCATAACAGGGAGCGGGATGGGTTCAAGAGACCTGGTTTCTAGCCATTTCTCAAAGAGAATAGATTTGGCCTTGTTTGGATGTTGAAATAAGATGAGATGAAAAATTTATGAACAGTAATGGAATGGTTTGTAAATAATAGTGAAATGGTTTGAGACTTTGAGTTAAGATGTTTTTATGGGGTTTTAGGAAATGAATAAATATATTTTAAAATTAAAGTGTTGTTATAATATAATTTTTGTTTTGGAATTTAAAAAAATTGAATTGTTTTTTATTTAAGAATTTGAGAAAGTTGTAATTATTAGATAATGATTAGATGAAAAAAATTAAAAATTAAAAATTATTTATGTTTGAATGATATTTGGATATTGCGATGAGATAATATTATCTAAAAGTAAAATCCTAAATTAGTCTAAGATGAGATGAGATTAGTCTAGAGAGCATAGATTATCTAGGGTGTATCAAAGATGGTGGATTTTTATATCATCCCAGCATTTTTCTTATCTTTTCCCAAATATTCACTATGAAAAAACTGATGGTGGTAGGTAGAAGATATTGTGATAAGCCAAGTAAGGAAGGTCCTTGCCCCTGGCCTATATTCCACTCAGCTTGGAGAAAGTCTTTACTCTTATTGTTGCTATTATCATCTATCAATTACATTATTGTCCTTCAATTTTCTTACCCATTTTTTTCTTGAATATTAGCCACCTCCTCACTTAATAGTTGGGGCATGCAGGATTGTATTCTTGGATTACCGATCGTTTAATCTAGGAAAGAATTCCGAAGCTATTAAGACATATGGAAATATAGGTCTTTAACCAACAAAATCGATGCATATACATTAAGGTCATGTTTAGGAAGTGAGATGAGACTTTTCATAATTTTCTTATCAAACATCACTCAAATATAAAATATTTTTTAATTTCAAATATTCAAATTTGTCATCTAATCATTACCAACTGATTATAATTTTCTTAAACTTCTAAATAAAATATAAAATACTACAATCTTTTCAAATTTCAAAACAAAATAATATTAAAAATTTATATTCAAATAATTTTTTAACTTTATAATATTTTTATTTAATTTTTTCTTTCTCATTTCTCAAATCTAATAAAATATTTTAATTCAAACTATTTCACTATTAATAATATTCACAAACTATTTTACTATTATTAACTTAATTCTCATATCCATCTCATTATCCAAACATACCAAGCTGTCGGATAAAGAGCAAAGGATTTTCAAAGTCTTATTAATGATCTGATGTATGTTTTTTGGACATTCAATGCAAGTTTCTTTAAGATATTTCTCTTTCTTGGGCTTTTCGTAGTTTCGTCGGCCGAGCATACCTTTCGTTTCTTAACAAAGTACGAGCTTATCGGTCATCTTGCCAGTTGGTCGCTCCCCTGCAATTCACCTTCCTCCGATCCACTTCCCATCGATTGCCTTGCACTCAACTCGCAGTTTTTCATTGGTCTTGTATTGATAGGGGCCCAACCCAATCCGGAATTGAACGTACCAAACCCATTACCCACCGTCTCAGTGTTGTATATGTATTCATTTAGGCCTCTTTGCTTTGTGAACACGAATAAAAAAAAAAAAAGCTGAATGCATTAGAAAATTAATACTCCTTAAATTTTATACACAATTCTATAAATATAAAAAATACCCCCCAAAAATTATAATCTCCATATACTGTCTAAAAATTTCTAAAAATTCAATATACCTAAAAATGCCTCTCTCTAGTTTTTTTCTTCTAGTCCCAAAATTCTATTTAATTTTAATTTTTATATATTATTTATTTTCAAGGATGTTTCCTCTTCAAAATTAAAGTTAAAACTAAATTTAAGAGAAATAATAAGTTTATTAATATAGATCTCAAAATTGTTTGTTATACAATATTGGGTTTCTTAATGTGCATATGGAATCCAAAATGAAAATATAAGAAAAATTATTTAAGTTCGATAATTTATATGAAAAATAGTTGTGAGACTTTATCCTCTAAACTTCATTGAGTAAGAAAAGAATTTGTTTAAACTTTCAGTTATAGAATTATATGTTTAATGTGGTATGAAAATATCTAAATTTTGCATGAAATATGATAAAGTAGCTTACACACTAGAATAAAAAATTTCTAAAAAATCTCTTGATAGTTTATATGAAGAATTTTCTTTAAAAATATTTCATTACAAAAATAACAATGGATGAATATTATTCCATAAAACATTACTGTCAAAATCTAAAATATATATTAAGTTGTGTTTTTATAAATTTATTTCTACATGTATGTAGCAAATTACCGAGATATACTTTTATTATATGTAGTTATGTTTTTATGATTTTTCAATTTCTTTTTAATTTACATAAAAGAAATGATGTTGGTAGTCTTAGGATGTGCAAGTCTCATTCCCTCCTGTTGAAAAAAGTAGATAAATTTATAACTCACATGAAAAAAATTATTTTTTAATAATAGACCTCACTTATTTTTCAAAATAAAAATGTGTTGTGCTTACACACTTACAACTATATTTATTATCACTCTTTACATAGATATATCACTCTGTAAAAAAAGTTGTCTCCTTAACACAATTGGCCACTGAGAATATTGGTTACCATGTGCTAGCTATAAAGCCAAGGGAATTCTACAGATCAAGGGTGGAAAGATTCAAAAGAAGGCCGCCAGCTTGGAATCCTCAAAAACTGTGAAAGAAATTAGAAAATAAATATGGAAGGAAAGGAGGAAAGAGTGCCACATCCCCACTTGTCCACCATCCACGTTTCCTGCTCTGATCTCCATCTTTACTCATAAATTATTCCCTAATCAAACAGTACTTTAATTTAATCCCCACATTAATTAATATTTAAACCCTCTTGAGAGAGAGTACTGAAATAGCTGTTGGAAAGATCTTTTGCTTTCGATCGAGAATGGAGAATAACCCTACTACTTTATATGTCTTGTGTAGGTTTGTTGGTCATGATGTGGATACTTTTAAGCTTTAGAGAAAGTCACAAAGCTCAAAGAGTTTGGCCTAATTATTTTATTAAATATAAAGAATTAAGAGCTATATATATATATATATGTGTGCATGGATTTGATCATCTTCTTAAGTATTTGACCTAAATGACTTTGTTTACCAATGAATTACGTTTTTGTGGGGTTGTTACTCTCAAAATTAGAAAGTTGCATGTGGGGTAGGTTAATCACCCTTTCTTTCTAGCTAGCTTCTAAGAATCCCACGTGGCACCACACAGATGGTGGTGTGTATGAATGGCACGTATGGCTAGTGCAACCCCTAAACCTTGGAGTTAGAGCTCCATATATATATATATATATATGTATATATGTAGGACGCTTGGGTCATAATTCACCTTGATAATGCCCCTAATTAAGGCGTAATTTAAGGGTTGTGGAAATCAAAGTAAATTATAAATAAAAAAAAGCTGCTAAATTAATTGATTAAATGTCGCCCAACCATGGCTGCCTGCATGCCTTGGTTGGATTAATACTATGCATGATATTATTGGGTAACTTTTGTTAATTTAGCACATACTTAAGAGAAAAGCGTGAAGAGTTGAAGTATGGGAAGAGGGAAACATGGAAGGATACTGTATCTGGTATATACAACACAGACAAAATTGACTTCTAGCTAGAAGAGAACAGAAAACCCATTAGTAATATTACATTTAATATATATATATATAAAATCACACACATCTCTCTCTGATCTCTCTCTGATCTCTCTCTCTCTCTCTCTCTCTCTCTCTCTCTCTATATATATATATATATATGATCATGATCAATTCCCCTTTAGGGTTGGAGGGCAAATGACCTAGCTGTATATGTGCTTGTATATATTCCTACTTATAATATAATATGAAATAATTATAATAATTATAAACTTGAGAATGGGGGCCTATCCATGATAGTCATATGGTGCACAGGGTACTATATTAGACAGTATTTTTTTTTTTTTTTTGAAATTGATTGGTGGCCTAGTGTAATTAATTAATTAGCTGTCGGAAACATGTACTAGATAGTTTAATGTTTTGGACTTTAGCTTTTATGTTTGTGAGAATTGATATATGCTTTATATTTACTTTTAGGGAAAGGCATTATTAATGGACCTACACTAAAAATATTTCTAAGTTTGTTTAGAGGAATATTAAATAGCACATTATAAAACCTAGAAGGCTCTGAAAAGGGCTCTCGATTGCAATAAGAAAGGTATCAGACTGAATATATAACCCCACTTATACTATTCTAAACCAAAAGAGGAAAAGAAATCATGTACATGATGAACCATGATGAATTCTAGCTAGTTAATAGTAATTAAGAACATTTGAGATGTAATTAATTAACTCTAATAAGTACTAAACGAGAATAATTATATCACAATATATATTTCGAGAATAAATTATCTCTATCGGTACCGTGGTGTTTATTAATTAACATGGTTTTTCAAATCTTATAGTTAATTTATCATTAGATATCAGTAGGGTATATATTTACTCTATATATATATTGTTAATCTAATTATATATTTATAGGTATTCAAGATGATGATCTGTATGAAACTAGCTAGGAAAACCAATTGTTAATTAGATCATGTGGTACATTTGCATACCACATGCATGCTAAGGAAGATGATTCCAAATGTGCTTACATGCATGATGTTCACGAAGGATTATTATCATTATTTTTTTAGCATCTTCCTCAATCAAGGGTGGCAGAGCTTTGATTAGTTAAACTAAGTTATGTGAAATCTTAATCATGATATACAATTAGCGTCTAGTAGCTGTTCATCATCATCATCATCATCAACAACAACAATTAGCATCTAATTAAAGAGGAGTTGGGAGTTGGGAAACATGGGTTGGAAGTGTCGGGACAAAGATGACACCCATTACTTTATGCCAATTAATTTGGGGTAACTTGATTTATTTAATTAGTCATTAGGACCACATTATTATATATATATATATTAAACTCCAAAACAACTCAAAAGGCAAATGAAAGAATCCCCTCCATGCCATGCGCATGATCTTCATGATCAGCCAACCTTACAGCCTTGCTCTATCTTCCCTTAAATATTCACAAAGATTATGACACGATGGATTAACTTTAGCTGCCAGCTTAACTATGAGCTTTAATTAAAATAATCTCCCTCTCTCTCTATCTAGTTTCATCCTTATCCACCCTTCATAATCCTTGCTATATATATATATATACTACCATTCATGTCTTTACTTTTAAACTACGTTAACCCCTAGTAAACTTTAGCAAAATAAAAAATTAAACCCTCTAATTAACAAGCTTATTATATATACATTAATTGGCTTGAAAACTACCTGGCCGGCCGGGTTCTTGAATTTGAAGCCTGCTACATGAAACAGATCGCTAGCTACTGATGTAAAAGTCTGCCACATGATATATCAGTGACTCCTACATCAATTAATTATTTGGATCTTACAATAAATACTATTTTTAGATATGCACTAACTTATAAACAACAAAACTGATGATCAATCGATAGAAATGGCTTACCCTTCAAGAGTCGATCTAGCGAACTTCGTATGAGCTCATGCCATGGCAAATTAAGCAAAGACAGCCTAGGTTTGGTGTATATCAGTACTAGTTTGTCCATTTCCCTGGTTGAGACATTTTCAGCATGAGAAACGGCGACCCATATAGCAACTAATTAAAAGCTCATAAATAAATTATATTGGACCACGCGTACAACACAACACAACACAAATATCAAACCCAATCAAGTGCTCCAAACTTCTCTGACAACTCCCTAGCTCATACGTAGTACCCCACCACCTTTCCTTGACAACTCCATGCCTGGCCTGCAGCATTAGCGCCATTGCTCCTCGGGTACATTATCTGAACATCGAAAAGCCTCCACGTGTAGCGATGGGATTCACCTATATGGACAGAAAGAGCTTGCACATAACATATTAATGCTGTTTCAGTCCTACCCCAGTTGATGTGCTTATAATGATGAAAGAGAGAGAGAGAGTGAGTGAGTGACGCTCCTATAATTCAAGGGTGGGCAGAGCAGATGCATGCACTCGCAGAATATAGCCCAAAAGCAAAGCTAGCAAATAATTGCATGTACGTACAAACCTATGAGGAGGCAATATTCTTCCAAGAACGCCATAATGACTTCTTTTTTCTGAATAAAGCTGTATGCATAAGGAAAATGCAGGGAATGACATATTGATTACCGTATAATTAACAAAGGTTTGAAAAACTCTTTTTTTTTTTCTTTTTTTTTTCCCCACCACCTTATAAAATGTGAGATAAAATCTTGTGTATATATAATATTTGCCATTTTTAGAGAGACGTTAGTGAAGAAACATTATAAATTGTCTTGGAGGAACAGATCATTTTTTTTTTTCTATCCCATTAATAATGTTCAAATATGTTCACATAAATTCTTAAAAACCATCCGTTTTTGCTTTCTTATTTGACAAAAAGTTAGGGGGATGGCATGCATTATTAATGGTCCATTTAACACCACGTACATGATGAAGGACAAAGGGAAAAGTACATGACTTTACATGACCTTTGAATTATTTATATATATATATTTATAAGAATTTTATACTTTATACTCAACCATCAAAACTCATTGGAACTTCAAAGTACGTACTATAACAAACTGATACTTTTGATCATGTCCCAATTGAATTATAGTCGTTGATCAGATGACCTAACACACTATACTGATCGTCAAAGTTTAATAAAGATGCAAAATGTCCATTTTTAATAATCTTAGGATTCAAACTCACTTATAATAGTTTGAGATCAAAATTGCAAAATAAGACTAGGACACAGTTTTCTTTCTCATTGAAAATATAAATATTACAAAGCTGGATATATAATATTATATATATAAAATAGAAAAAAAAATAGTAAGTATGTTTCATCTTGATCTCATGTCTCATCTTATTTGAAATGAAATGAAAATGACGTATGGACTATGGAGTGAATGAGAGATGCATGGCGATCGACAAGGGTTAATTGGTAGTACATGAAGGGGCCCCCGGGCCCCGGATCGAGTAGTCATAGCTCTGAGAGAGAGAGAGAGAGAGAGATCCATATCATGTAATTGGTGGGTAGGCGTGCCGTGCAAACTGTCTACCCCAAGCTTAAGTGCACACGTGGATGGATAGAATATGTGGTCCAAAGGGAAACTTTGTGGGGGTGCTGACACGCGTACATTCTTTTGTTTTTTTGTTTTTTGTTTTTCCCATGTGTTGCTCCCCATGTGCATCTTCCTTCCTCTTCCTTCCTTCCCCTCAGACGAACATGTCTTTTTCACTCTTTCTAAATGCTTGGTTTTCTTCTTCTTCAGCTTGGTCCACCTCCCATGGACTTGGCTCTACTACTTTCAGCTTCTGACATTTCCCTCAACCACCTTTTGTCTTTTCTTTTGTTTATTCATTACCATTTCTTGTTGATATCCTCTACTTGCTAACTTTCTAAACGTTAAAGAATCACATGTTTGCTTGTCGGATTTCATGTATTTTTAAGTTTTCTAACTATCAAAATTCTGCGACTTAAAGTGATCAGAAAAATATAGACGCATAAATAAATCTTACAATATTTAATAATGGATGTAATTAAACCCCTCTAAAATCAATTGGTGCAAACTAAACAAGCAAGAAGGTAATTTCAAGTACTAATACTATATACAGTACCCATATGTAATAGCTATGGAAGCAGCCACGTATATACATAATATGCAAAATCCTTTTACGAAAAGAATCAATCAATAATATTCCACTTCCACTGAATTTTTTAGTAGAATAATAACCAATTTGAAAAGCAATAACTCCAAGACTTTCTACTTTTACGAGTCCCTTCAGTCGTTTATAATTTGTAATAATAATTAATATTTTCACCATAAATCTCTAGATCGATGATCATGCATCTGTCTTCCCCCATATATAATTCATCACCAACTTCTCGACATGCACGTTATATATATGGTACTTACTTATAATTAAGTTAGCTATTTCATAATTAAGAATTGTGTGATCATATTAATTTGGGCATGCAGGTTAATGTGTCTATTAATTTTATTTTTTAATTTTAATTTTATTTTTTATGAGAAATAGTCTACATTCATTTATGAAAGCGAAGTTACAACTGTGACTGATACATACAGGGAATTAAACTCCAGATTACAAGCTAACTACTCATGGTTGGGGCTCCAACAGTACACAAATTCCTTTGTGAATGATATGGTTTTAACTTCTAGAACTTTCTACTGACAAACCGTTTGAGAGACCACATTTTGCCTAAAGTAGAAATTTCAAACTCCACTCTCTAGAGGAGGAGAGGGCTTTCACTCTATGGGCAAAATGTCCAAGAGACTATTTCTTTTTTATTATAAACCTAAAGCAAGGAAATAACAGAAAACGTAAATGATATATGGGAAAATAACGAAATACAGCTTGAAAAGCTGTAGATCTGCATTTTCAACCTTAGAGAAAATAAAAAAAAGCAAACACATGGACTATGGGGGCACGTGAGGGACACACATGCACCCTGGAAGTACAGGGCCGGGGACACTCGAGTCTGAAGAAACCAATGGTCCTGGTTCCATGCCGTGTGTAGCGGCGGTAGAGCTCTTTTTGTGGTGATGCGTGGATGTCACGTGCATACTTTGGATAGCGCATGTGGCTCACACGCTATTTCGTTCGACGAGATTCTTCATCTGTTTGAAGGATCGATGCCTTGAGAATCTTACGGTGGGGAGCGTGGTGATCGCGGGGCTCCGGAGAACAACAGATTGGCGTTTCACTCTACTTTAAAAGAAAAACATACAAAATCAGAAAAAAATAAAAGAAAAAACTAGAGAGAAGAGGGAGGAGGGAAGAGGGAGGGAGGAGACGAAACTCCAACCCCCCTCTTCTGGTTTGGATTTTTTAAGGGGCTGAGGTATTATTACTGTTCAGGTTGTGTCTATTAATTATTTGTTTAATTTGGACCGTTTATATATAAATATATATAAGATAGCGCTTGGTCTACCATATTAATTTTGACCCTAGCTTGACTTGAAAAGTCTAACATGCACAAATTTTGACCCAACCGGCTTAGACTTGAAAGTTATTAGGCATGCAAAATATGAATTACGTGTTAGTTACATTAGTCATAAAATAAATTTTAAATATTTATTCATATAAACATTAATTTTTAATAACATATATAGCATTCTTATGATCACTCGCTCGCATCCATCCTTAAGGATCATTAATATCTCCTAAAATTTACCATCATGGTACCTCGACATGGCTATAATAACCTCATGGCCTTGCGTTTAAAAACAAAACTGGCACATGATTTTGTTTTTTCGATTTTGTGGTTTGTTTTTTCATTATTTGCCCTTTCATGAGCTCCCAATTGCCTTTTCAGTTCCATATATACAAATCAAGCTTTAATTCACGCCAGTGAGGATGCTCTAAGTTGCTCGAATATTCCCGGAAAGTTAGTCAAGGCAAAAACCTGTCTAGATGGGACGAAAGGTGCTCGTGATGTTCTGTCATGGGCAGAAAACAAGGAAAAGTTGTGCTCAGTGTTGCACTTGTCATCCGGCCTATATCTATCTCCTGAAATATAACCTAAATTGGACCTTGTCTCCTCTTGTTCTCATCCTGATCAATCCATGATCTTTACCTTCAAATAATAAAAAATAATAACATTTCTCACAGCTTAGAGATCATCATGATCGTTTTATCTTGTTAACAAAATTACATTATTATCATAAAGAATTAATTATAATTACAGCATCATGAGTTTTGTTACTTGCAATTAGTTGATTGATATATAATATGAACACACAAGCTATTTATTGTGGAACCCATCAAACAGTACTACATGAATATTATAGTACTAATTAATCTGTAAGATTCCTTTGAAAATCGATTTTACGGTATATACACTTATGACTGGCCTCTCCCTCTATGCCCTGCAGTAATGATTCTTCTGGAATTAGGACCTTTATCATAATGATGCTGTCCATAGATCAAATTATTTCGTGGATTGGATTTCACTTGACTGTCTACGGCTCCATTGTGTGTGCTCGGATTAGAAGTTTTGTATAAATGTACTATCAAGATCCTCTATTTTCAATTATCTAATAAATCATTTAGATTATGTTTGGAGGATGAGATGAGAATTCTGTGTTTTGTTTTAAAGTTTAAAATATTATTTTTTAGTTTTGAGATTTGAAAAAATTGAATTAGAATTTAAAAAAATTATATTGGGATTTGAAAAAATTGAATTATTTATTATATTTTGTATGGAAATTTGAAAAAGTGTAAAGATGAGATGAGACGAAGATGAAAATTTTAGGTGAAACATGTTTTCCAAACATATCTAATGAAAGTAGATATTTATCTTTCCATTTATTTAAGAACTTCGACGATCCGAACCAAATATGAATCTTTAGATTCATTTGACTCTCGCGCCCAATTACTTTAATTATTTATGAGAAATTCTCATATTTTATTTTTTTAATATAATTTTATATTACTCGCGTATTTGATATGTTAATAAACAAGCTTGTAAATAGATTATATATATATATAAATTATTGAAAACTTATTTCGATCGGCTAACAAACTCATGATGTTTAATCATCACTATTTTTTCATATATAAATATATGTGGATGAGTGACATATATACAGACATATTTCTTCATTCTAACTTCATTCCAATAGACATCCATCTTTGTCACATGATATGGATAACACCTATTTTAGTTCAATGGATAAAGCTTTGTACGTTATAGGGAAAGTAGTACAAGTTTATCACAACCCAACTAATTATCCTACCATTGCGCGCGAGAACTGGGGAATCTGATCATCAGCAGTCATGTATCCAATAAGGGTAGAATATATCACTTGCATTGTTTACACAAGAGGCTAAGTTATTTCCCAAATGGCATGGGTCTGATCGAGCAGCCGGCCCCAAGACGTCAACAATGACGATATTTGCACTGTCCTCATGTGCTCCAACACACCCTCAATCTATATATATATTTTTTATATGTCTTCTGTCTCACTCATCACTCCCTTTAATTTTCTCTCTACCTTTTTTTTCATCCTGTTTAACTAGGGTTTATATAATAATAGGGTTACTGGGGTTTCCCTAATTAATTTGTTCAGATCAACATAGTACTTTTATATTAATTATAATATATATTTTTTAGGTTAAATACTTTTTACATTTTCTTCGCCCATCTCGAGCCACGCATGAGGACGGACATATGAGATGGATAGAAATAGTGGAAAGCCATAACCAAAGCTATATAGCTCATCTAAATGAGGACGGCTCGGCTATAATAGAAAACATAGAAAGAGGAGAATACCACCCAATTGGACAACAAAAGTTGCTTGCTTGTCCAAATCCACAGGCCAACCACCCATTTTGTTT
>QEOT01003894.1:257210-287690 GCA_003123785.1 Pterocarya stenoptera
TCACCACTTTCGAGTCACAACTGATCCTCAAAACATTATTTTTAAACCAGTAAATTAAATAAAACAAAATAAACTCAAAACTAATTAAAATAAATATTAAACTCCAACAATAAACATACTTTAAAATAAAAGGAAATTAAATCATAGAACACCAATTAAAATTAATCAAACGCAGTGAAAAGCTTTAAATAAAACAACAATAATTTTAAAACCCATAAACGAACCAATTTAAATCAAAGATCAATTTAAATCTGAAATAATAATTAATAAGAAGAAGGCCCAATAAAATATTTTCACAACTTAAAATATTATAAAATAATATTTTAAAACTCCCAAAATTCTAAAACTAGAGAATCAATCATTAAATTAATTAAAATAATCCTTCATTAAAAAACACTAAAATACGGGGTGTTACAGATAGCCTCCCCAAGATCCACCGCACGAGATTCCTCCATCGCACGGGTTTTACACCTTCCACCGCCGTCACCCACGGCGTGTGACTGCCACCTTCAGTCTCCTCAGGCCACCACCAACCCATCCCAACCACTCACGACTCCAATCTGCCACCCATGCATGCACACTCTACCACACTCTCTCATGGGCTATCCTTCACCCACGGCTCAAATCCATCACTGTGGACCACCGTGCCGCCACTACACGTGATGGACAGTCACTGCGCCTGACTGACCACCACTTTACATGGCGAGATCCACCGTGCTACGTCCCTTGCCACCATCACAAGGCCACCTTAAGCTTTTCCAAGACCACACCTAGCTATCCAAATGCCTAAACAGTCACGGAACACGCTGTAGCAATCACGTACGACCCTTCCGGCATCTTCAACTGTGATGGCTAGAGAGCAATGCATGGGTTATCCCGTCGATGGTATAACCCTCTATCCCTCGCTATTTATATTACATGCTAGCTGGTTGGTTAGGTTGTGGACTGTGCTGTTAGTATTGTGTGTGTGTGCTATGTAGTATGGTGGTGTGGACTGTGATGTGAAGTGTTGGGCGTAGTTGGGAATGTGTGTTGTGTAGTGTTGTGGACTGTGCTGTGAAGTGTGGTTGTGGTTTATGTGCCGTGAAGGGAGTACACGTGGAATGTATTCCATGTGGTGGAACGATGCACCATATGGCATGTATGCCGTAGTGGTGATGGGGCATAGTACTGTGAAGAGAGTACACGTGGAATGTACTCCATGGGGTGGAGTGATGCACCATATGGCGTGNTGCTGTGTAGTATGGTGGTGTGGACTGTGATGTGAAGTGTTGGGCGTAGTTGGGAATGTGTGCTGTGTAGTGTTGTGGACTGTGCTGTGAAGTGTGGTTGTGGTTTATGTGCCATGAAGGGAGTACACGTGGAATGTATTCCATGTGGTGGAACGATGCACCATATGGCATGTATGCCGTAGTGGTGATGGGGCATAGTACTGTGAAGAGAGTACACGTGGAATGTACTCCATGGGGTGGAGTGATGCACCATATGGCGTGTTTGCCGTAGTGGTGATGTGGCGTAGTGCTGTGAAGAGAGTACACATGGAATGTACTCCATGTGGTGGAGCGATGCACTATATGACGTATGTGCCATAGTGGTGATGTGGTATAGTGCCGTGAAGGGAGTACACGTGGAATGTACTCCATGTGGTAGAGCGATGCACCATATGGCGTGTATGCCGTAGTGGTAATGTGGCGTAGCATGTGTGAAGGGAGTACATGAGGAGTGTACTCCATAAGGTGCGGCGATACACCGGGTGGCTTGTCGCGAAGATAAGGATGATTGCGTAATTGATAGGAAGAGCTTGATGTATGGTGTTGGGAACAGTAGAACAGTGTCCCGAAGTGGCTGAAATGTGGCCTGTAGTCTGAGGTGACAAGTATGGCCGTGTAGTCGGCTTATGGCCGGGAGTAAGTGCGAAGTGGCTAGAAAGTATTAGAGTAGTGCAGCAAAAGCATGATTGGGCAACGTTACGAAGTGACGTGGTCAATCAAGAAATCGTGCTTGTGATGGGTAAGAAGTTAGTATAGTGATGTAGCGGGAACGTGACTAGATGTCACAATGTGACAGGAGTACGTGAGGAACCGTACTCGTGATGGGTTGGCAGTTGACGTATAAGTGATGTGATGGAATGTCGAATGACATGACAGGGTCACGATGTAGCTTGGGAATAGTCTTGGGCTATAATGTGACACGAGGTGTAGTCATGAATAGAGTCTTATCATGTTAAGTGTTAGGATGAACTGTCAAGAGATACGGCTAGCATGAAGAGTCATGCTAGCCGAGTTATGAAAAGGTTGGTATCGGAGTATGGTGCTTGTCCATTCGACCCGATGACCAATGTAAGATATGTTAGTCTTAGGTGATAAAGGGGTAAGGTACGTGTGTTATTTGGTTAAACACATGTGCCTGATGGATTCACCGTATATAATGGGTAATCTGTCCTAAGCATGGTTACACGGTGCTTAAGCCTCAAAGTAACTTGGAGCCGTGTGACGTGTATAAATGGTCATGAGAATTAGAGTAAGCTAAGATACATGAAGGTAAGGATGAATGTACTGTCTAAGAATGAGATGTGTGACTTAGTCAGTCTAAGTCATGCGTCGAAACCTGGTTAATGAGAAGAATGAGACAGAGGTCTTGGTGTCTTAATCCTAAGGTGAATCATGGGTTCACCCTAGCGAGTAAGCACTCGAGGTAGAATGTAAGATTGAAAGAAGTAGTGACCGTACATGGGTCTCCGAAGGTTTTATCATAGTACGGGATACGTAAGAGCACGGGATAGAAAGAGAGTATTCTAAGTAAATCATAACTCTATTTCTAGTTCAGTTGCTTATGTACTAGATAAAGAATAACGTTAAGGTTATGTGTATGCATGTAGGTTACCTTCTGACACGCGCATGAATGGACTGCATGGTATGAAAGTAGCATGGAGTCCAGGTAAGTGTTACGTTTATGCTCTTCTAGAGTTTTCTAAAAGATAAAGAAAAAGAAAGAGAAAAGCTTTTCCTCTAAAAATGCTTCACGAAACGACACGAAAGATGTTTTAACGAAAGCATGCTAAATGAATTTTCACAGGTATACGTATGTACAGCCCCTTTTTACGCATCCAAAAGTATTAATTGTACGCATGTAAATGGATGACTATACGCGGTATCTATTGTACGTATTTTCTAAATAAAAGAAAAGAAATGTCGAGACATGTGTCCCGAGCTTTAAACTGATGCTTTGACTGATGCGAAGAAAGTATTTTAAAATAGTCCCTACGAACCAATGTTAAAATGCCCCTATGAACTGATGTTAAAATAATGAAATGACGTTTTCTCACGAAAGGAAGTTTTCTCATGAAAAGATGTTTTCCCATGAAATGATGTTTTCCCCATGAAAGCATGAAAAGGATGGTTTTTGGGCTCAAGCCCCCAAATGATGTTTTTTTCATGAACGAACTGTTAAATAAAAAAAAAAAGATGATGCTCATGTTCCTGCTCAAAGATAGAGCAGAAATGAAATGAAAGGAAAGCTCCAGCTCTTTAGAGCTGACAGGAAATGAATGAAAGTATGAATGTATGAAAATACGTAACAACCACATAAATAAATGGAAAGGGGTACCCAATGAATGAATGAGCAGATTGCAATGCCGAACAGTAATATCTGCTAGTGCACCCAGTGCAGCACCCTAACGGCATGGGATTCCAACCCCTGACCACGGCCGATTCCATTGGTCCAAAAGACCGCTAACCCCAGCACGCGGGGCGTAACAACGTGCACCGACCTATGAAAGTGAAAAGAAAAGTAATGTACGAATGAATGAAATTTTTTAAGAAATGAAGGCAGTGACGGGGGGAACGTTTTATGAAAAGAAAAGTATGTTTAAAGAAGAAAAACCCTTGTCCACTGATGTTTACAAATAAAAGCACATATGCATGTACGTATAGTATGTATGGAATGATGAATGTATGACTGAAAACCTATGTCGCTATATTTTAACTGTATAAAGTAATGCTTGTTGAGTATTCGACTTATTTTAGTTTTTATATGTGCCCCTCCCCCCACAGGAACTGAATGAGCAGTAAGTTCAGGAGGGACACGGCCAAAGGGGAAGAGCATGGAAGTCTAGGCATGATGGTTTTAAATGTATGAAGAGCCTTTTTATTTTAAGATTAATGTTTTTTGCTGTAAACTTCTTTTATTATAAAAGTACATTTTATTTTATAACATAGAGTCTTGCACCCTGGGAATGACAGTAAATTGTTTTAAATCGAACGGTATTCCCGTTGTCTTTTCTAAGATATTCTGTAAAAAGACCCACCACAAGGACGGGTTTTACATACCATATCCTCCAAAGTTTCCGATTGTCCGACTATCTGCGGGTGATAGGCACTGTTGAACTTTAGTTTCATGCACATTGCGCTTTATAAGCTCTTCCAAAGATGAGACATCAGCTTAGGGCCCTAAGCCAATACGATGGTCTTAGGGACTCCATGTAATCTCTTCTCTTACATACAGTTGGTTGATCTTGTTTATCGTATCAAAAGTAGTAACTAGCAAGAAGTGAGCACTTTAGGTTAACTGATCGATCACTACCCATACTGCATCCTTACTTGGAGGAGTTTGGGGTAATCCTACTACGAAGTCCATAGCAATATCTTCCCATTTCCATTCGGGAATGGGTAAAGGTTGCAGGTTCCCTATTGGTCATTTATGTTCTAACTTTACCCTTTTATACATATCACATTTCTCAATAAACTAAGCGATGTCCTTCTTCATCTCTTCACACTAGTATCCTTTCTTGAGATCTCAATACATCTTAGTTTCGCTTGGATGAATGGATTAAGGTGTTGAATAGGCTTCTGCCAAAATCCCTTGTATGATCTCTGGGTCGTTTGGGATCGTCTTTTGCCCTTTGAACAACAAGATCTCATCTTCTCTTAAGCTAAATTGGGCAAGTCCTTCATCCGTGCTAAAGTTCCGTTGAATCTCCGATAGCTTATGCTTCTCCTATTGCCCTCACAATTCCTCAAACTCGTTTACCCTTAACTATTGTAGAGTGGTGAGAGCCTCCTCTAGTGATTTTTCTTTTACCAACAAGAACCTCATGTCTTCTAATAGTGTGTCCACCTCTAAAGTCTCTCACTCACCCTTGGTCCTTGGCTTATGGCCTAGGGCATCGAAATTGAGTTTTCCTTGCCCGGGTAATACTTAATCTCGCACTAGTAATTGTTGATAGTCTCCAACCATCTCCGCTACCTCATGTTGAGTTTTTTGGGTAAACAAGTGCCTTAAGCTCTTATGATCCGTGTATACTTTGTACTCTTCCTCGTATAGGTAATGTTGCCATATATTCATGGCAAACACAATTGATGCTAATTACATGTCATGGGTGAGGTAATTCCTTTCGTGATCCTTCAATTGTCTAGATGCATAGGGAATCACCTTACCTTCCTGCATCAGAATGCATCCTAAACCATACTTTGACATGTCACTAAACACTATGAATGGCTTATTTAGTTTTGGTAGTGCCAAAATAGGGGTTGTGGTTAATCGCCTCTCCAGTTCCTCCAAGCTTTGCTCATGCCTCTTAGTCCAAATGAACTTAACATCCTTCCTGGTCAACGACGTGATAGGGCTTGATAACTTAGAAAATCCTCTCATGAATCTACTATAATAACTAACTAACCCCAAGAAACATCTAATCTCCTACACGATGGTAGGTTGTTTCCAATCCATCACAGCCTCCACCTTGCTGGGGTTTACCATGATTGCTTCCCCAATTACCACGTGACCTAAAAACCTTACATCTTCTAACTAGATCTCACACTTACTAAGCTTGGCATATAGTTGGTGATCCTGAAGGTCCTCAACACTATCCTTAAGTGATCCTCATGCTCAGTATTTCAGAAATATATCAATATGTCATCTATAAATACTACCACAAATAAATCCACAACTGTTTGGAACACCCTATTCATAAGGTCCATGAAAGCCGTTTGGGCATTTGCCAACCCAAAAGGCATTACAGTGAACTCGTAATGACTGTACCTAGTCCAAAAAGTCGTCTTAGAAACATTGCTTTCCTTAATACTCATTTGATGGTATCCTGACCTAAGATCAATCTTGAAAAAGATAGCAACTCCTTGTAGTTGGTCGAATAGATCATTTATTCTATGTATTGGGTACCTATTCTTAAAGGTCACCTTATTGAACTCCCAATAATCGATATATATCATAAGGGTTCCATCTTTTTTCTTCACAAACAGTACTGGTGTTTCCCAAGGTAAGGTACTAGATCTAATGAATTCATTTGCCAATAACTCCTGCAGTTGACAACTTAGTTCCTTCAACTCTATTGGGGCCATCCTATAAGGTGCCTTATGAATTGGAACAATCCCTAGTTCTAAGTCAATTGCAAACTCTATTTTCTTGGCAGGGGACATCCCTAGTAATTTTTCAACGACTCTAGGGAATTCTCTTACTACAAGTATGTCCTCAACTTTCTTATGCACTAATTTTCTCAAGGTTAGGTGCACTAGATAAGCTTCAACTACTTTTACCAATTTCTTCTTAACTTGCATTGAGGCAAGACACATAGCTTACTTCCCTTAAAGACTCTAGTTTCCATTCCTAGCATTTGAAAAGTTACAATCCTTGAATGACAATCTATACTTGCAAAGTGCCTAAATAACCAATTCATTCCCAAAATAATGTCGAAACCTAGTTATTAAACCTAAGGTTTCAAGCTTAATATAATTATATATCTATATATGCATTTTGATGATAAAAAATGAATTCAAGTATAAAGGAGTCTCCAGCTCAAGTTGTCTACACAATAGAATCAAGCATATCAACGAACCAAGCATAAGGAAGAAAGGGAACAAGCTCACAATTAAAGGTCTTAGAATAATTTTGTACATCTCTTAAAAAGTTTGAAATTGGATTAAGATTCAAAATTAATTTTTTCTCATAAAGCATCAAATCATATTTTCTACATGTACATGATATATTTGAAAATTAAAAATTTGAAATTTGAATTTTTGAAAGATGATTGATTGTCTTCTTTCACATGTGCATGACATGATTAAAAGTTTGAATTTTGAAAATTTGAAAGATGATTGATTGTCATCTTTCACATGTGCATATTTGGTTTGAAATTTTGAAAAGCGATTGATGCTCTTTTTGACATATGCAAAAGGTAGATGATTTTGTTTGAAAATTTTGAAAAATAAATAATGCTCCTTTTGTCATATACGAAAAGTAGAAGATTTGGTTTGAAAATTTTGAAAAGTGAATGATGTTGTATTTAACAATTGCAAAAAGGAGAAACTTTTATTTGAAAATTTTGAAAAATGAATGGTGCTCACTTTTGAGATGAGAATTCTTTTAAATTTGAAAATAAAGTCTTATAAGCATATAAATAGCTTAATTGAGATATTCGAATTTACAACAAGAGCATACATATACCACTTGCAAGCTTTACAACATTAATTCAAAACTTCCAATGTCTTTTCTTTAAGCACTGAGCCTTAATCTTTGTTCATTTTGATAGAGATATAGTTTTGAACTGTATTGTTTTCATTTCACTCGTTGAGCGTGATTCTCTGATAACCTACCCACTATCAGATCTTGTATCAGTAAAAGGGTCTATATAACCATTGTGCGTTCAGAAAGTGTTCTACACGAGAAATAGTTGAATCATCACGTGTAAGGTGATTGTAAGTATAGAGGATGTTCTACACAGATTCTTTGTAGAGGTACTGCTAAAAGATATGATAAGTTTCTATCTCCACCTGAAAGAGGTTGAATAGTGAATTTGAGAATTCTCAAGGGGTAGTTTAAGGTGAAGACATAGACAGCAAGACTGAACCTCATTAAAATACTGAGTTTGTTTCTCTCTTACCCATACTATTTATATTACTGTTACTTCGTATTTTGTTTATATTTTATATTGTGTATTTACTTTATAATTGTGAATTTTTAAATACAACCCAATTCACCTCCTCTTGTGTTAGTCATCTGGGCAACAATTGGTATTAGAGCAAAGGGTCTTTTGTAAGATTAACTATTTTTTAACTTAAGATCTTATAGCTAACATTGCAGCTACCTTTGGTGGTTGTCAATCTAGGAGTTGGCCTCCACTATTTTGTAGAGATAATTACACATTTTGGAATGGAAATATTCGTTCAGGCTCAAGCTTGACCTTATATCCTAACAAAAGTTGTTGATGGAGTAAAGGTCAAAAAGGACGAAGAAGAGTTGGATTGTGAAGATGAGAGATCTCTAATACTAAATTCAACGGTTATAAATTTCTTATGTAATGCTCTCGATAGAAATGAGTTCAATAAAATAATGATTTGCGAGATGGCAAATGAAATTTGGGATACGTTGGAAGTAACTTATGAAGAAACTTCGCAAGTAAAGAAATCAAAAATTTATATTCTTACTCATGAATATGAAATGTTTAACATGAATGATGATGAATCTATTTCTACTATGTACACTCGCTTTACTAACATTATAAACAGCTTGATAGCTATCGGAAAGGTTATTCCAAACTTAGAGATAATAAAAAAAAAAAAATTCTCAACTCTCTACCAAAACACTGGGAATCAAAAGTGATAGCAATTCTTGAAGCTAGAGAGCTTAAGAAACTCCATAACGCTAGAAAAAATTCACACACCCTTGTGTTAGTCATTTGGGCAACACTAGTGTACTGAATACAATTAGATCGGCCTCCAAAGTTACTCCCTCTACTTCCAACGGACATCACTTAACTACCTTAATATAGAAAATTGTCTCCTCATTCAGTAGAGCCACTGTGATCCCTTGGCTCATTAGCTACATTCAAAGGCTAGCCAGTTTAACTATTGTCGAAGATACAAATTACTGGGAAGTTTTCGAGTCAAACAAAGCGTTGGCATAGACGTGCGACACCCTAACCCTTCCTATGATAATCGCCACTACATACTACATGCAAGGAATTCCTACAAAGGAAGTTAACTACGACGAGTAATAACCTCATACATGTGATGACGCCAGCTTCCTGTGCTTCAACGACCTTCTCTTTAACTTCAACAGGGGTAAGCGTGTGCGCTATGGTTTGTGCTGGAAAGTTACTTGCATCCTAATGTGGGATTGCAACTTGTCCTAGGATCATTATGCCCTCATGGCATCCATAGAAATATGGTCAGGGGCGAACATTTCTAATTCCATAAATCTGGTGGCATATTGTTCGACCATCATATTCCCTTGGACCAAATTAGCGAAAATAGAATTTGGCGGCGTATTGTTCGACCAAATGAGTGAGGGGCTGTTGGTTTGTTTGCATAGAGAAAAAAGAAGTTGGGGAGTGCTGGAGGGAGATGAGGGGAAACTTTTTTTAAGGGTTTAAGGGATATATGGGCTGGCTTTGGGCCTTACTCAAGGTTGGGCTTGGGTTATGATAGACAATATATTGCATTCATGCATTATTTAGTTGCTCAATTAGCTCATGTTTTCCACAACCCTCATCATGTACTTCTCCATTGTAGAAAATCATGCTAGGCCTCTTGGTTTCAAAGCGGATCTCCATGGTTGGTCTTTACAGGATTTAAAATAAAATATGAATTTAAATGAAAAGGAAAAGAGGGAGAGAGAGAGTAGGAATTTGAGAATTACGTGTTTTGCAGTTGAATAGCTAGGGTCTGGTACCAAGCCTATCCGCCAAGCCCGATTATTACCAAAGGCTTAACGAGCGGGGTTATGCTAAAAATACTAGTGCTGGCAAGTGAAATTACCCCTTGCTTGCAAACCCAATCAAGCTCAAGTTTCAACTTTTGCCCCTCGAACGTCAACAGCATAAGCAGAGCACAACAAAGAAAATAGACCTTCAATCTTGTATGAAAGTTCCTATGATACAAGAGCCCCAAATGCTTAGTAACATCTAGTTGAAACTGAGTAGATCTTCATCTTTGCTTCTTTCTCACTGCTAAGACACATAAAAAATACCACAAGGAATTTATACAAATATATGATGGCATTAACATCAAAGTAGCAGCACTTGTATCTAAAGTTTTATACAACAATCTACCAAAGCCAAGTTCTTTAGTAAATTGAGCATGATACAACTTTCCATCATAACCAAATTGCACATTGAACTTGCAAGAACACTAAAGAGCCTCAAGTCCCTTTTTTTCCCGTTTCCTAACAAGCGGTTCTCTCAGTGGCCAAGCAAATACTTGTAAAACCATTATCTAAAAAAAAAACTTGTAAAACCATCACACTTTTAATTATACCACTATCTCAAGGGTTTTAACCCAAAAAAAGGAGAATATCTATCCCATTTTAATGGAAGAGAACCTAAAAAGTTCATTTTCTGAAACCAAATTAGGATTTGAAAAACTGAGAAACCTATCTACCATCTACTTTTAAGTTTTCATTTTCAGTCATTATCGATCGTTTCCTCAACAGAAAAAAATTGAGAAAAAAGTGATATATAAAATGAAGAAAATCGGAAATCATAAACATATTGCTTGAAATAACTGACTGCATGGGAGGTATTATTTCCCTCGATTGTTTACACAAGACCCAAATCACAGCATACAAAAGAAATATGTCATTAACTTCGCAACATGCCAGCAATTTTATGTAGAAAGCCTTTCAGAAAGGGAAAATTGCAATACTTTGTAAACAATGAGCTAATTCAAATATTTAGAAAATAAAATAAAATAAAGAGAGATGAGTTACAAATTACACTTTCTTTCCATCCATCTCCCTCATACTTGGTTCAGTTTCGAAATCATAGAGACAGAGAGGTTGAAGATTACCTAGAACCCACTAAGACAAGGAAGAGCAATGGGGAGAAGTTACCTTAGCTGGACAATGGGATTCTTGAACTGGACTTTTAGATTTGAAGCAAAGTGAATGCAAACCGTGCTTGATGGAATCGACGCAAACTGAGGAAGGGAAGATGGCACCAAACACACTGGGGGGCTTTTGTGAAACAGTTCTTCTAGGTTCAGTCATTAGACAGAGTCTTGATGCAATTGTGCTGACGTGTGATTTTCCATGTCAGAATTATATATATATATTTTAAAAAGGAAAATGAAAAAGAAGAAAATCAGAAGAACTCAATTCGGCTCGCACCAGAAGAAGAACAACTCCAGAGCATTTTCAAAGCTACTTAAGTACATTCAAAACTACTCGAGTACATTCATTGTAAGATAAGTACATTTTAGATCGATGGAGGAAACACATCAAAAGGAGATACACATTTATTCCTAGTAGCTATGACATAGTTGATCAAAGGTTAGATGCTCACAGATATTCACGTCTATTGAATATATGTTACGAAGTGACAACAAATGCATCGTCTTGCAATGAGCATACTGAGGATATAGTTGAGAAGTTATATACAATAAATGATGTCTATCACACCAACAAGTTCCCCAACCGAACAGGTTCCAACATTGGAGTGACAACCGTCGATACAATAACAGATGGAAGTTCAAAGAAAGTACTCAATCCCCTAGTTGTAAGAGGCAAAAGCAGACTTCCATCACTGAGGAGGGCATCCATGATGGAGAAATTGGGCAAGAAAGTAAAAACCATGAAGAAGAAGGCTTATGTGAAAGGAAAATGTAGACAGGCAAACTAATTTGATATATAAGCCAAATCATAAGTATTGAGGATATATCATGTATAATAATTATGAGCAGTTATATAATTTGGTTTTTGTTTATTAATTCTTAGCCACTTCGAGGAGATACCGAAGTTCTAGACACATGCAGAAATTTGTTTGGCCTATCGATGATTGGGACACACGAGATTCTTCTCGTTTAGGTATATTGAGTATGACAGTCGACAATGAATGATGTAGTTTACTTTGAAATGAGTTTACTTCTATTGTTTATTTATTGTATTTGCATTTATTTGATCGAGTTTATCACTTTCGGATTACTAGCCATGTGAGCCGGTCACCTCAACTTTGGACTGTAGTGGAACCCAGTTTCGCTAACCAAGGATTGAGACACAAGAAAGCGTATAGTCATTTTTTGCCTTGTCTTAGTTTTATTTCATTTTTTGCCTTGTCGTGGTTATTATTATTTACTTTCTTTAACATTTTTAATTGTTAAACATATATTGAATTATGTTCACAGATGAACCTTGGGCTGGATGGAACACAGCCGAAGAGCATGATTGATGGGACACAGCCGGAGAAGTGGTGGATGGAACACTTGGGCAGTAGAAGTGAGTATTTTTTATACCTTGAAAAAAAACATTATTTTTTTTTTTTTTTAAGCATGTTGAAGTGTTAAGAAAGTTTGTGTTGATGTTTCTCGGATTATTTGTAGGTGGCTGAAACTGCTTGAGGATTATGCTGAAGATGTTGATGTTAGATATGCATGAGAATTCTTTCAGAGATATTGTTGAAAAATGTAGTACATGAGACATTTTGGCCTGTTGTAATACGTGAGACATTTTGGCCTGTTGTGTCGATGTTTCTCGGATTAGTTGCAGGTGGCTGAAACTGCTTGAGGATTATGCTGAAGATGTTCATGTTAGATATGCATGGGAATTCTTTTGGAGATATTTTGGTCTGTTGTAATACATCAGACATTTTGGCCCGTTGTAATTGTGGAGACATTTTGGCTTGTTGTACTTCGTGAGACAGATCTTGTATTTCCCAAACAGACACTGGACAAATTTTTATTTTTCTGATATATGGGCAATAATGGAAGATTTTATTTACTTAATGGGTCATAAGAGACATTTCAAAAATAAAGTATAACATTAATGGATCATAAGTTACATTCCAAAATGTCTTCTTAACATTACAACATTACAACATCTTCTTCATCAACATTCACAAAAGATGATTACAAACAACCTAATAACCATATCCGAGCATTGTCTGGCATACATTTTTATTTCTTGGATACTAAGTGTCTTCATAACATTAGAACATCTTCATTAACATTCACAAAATATGATTACAAACAACCTAATAACAACCTTTAAATTTGGCTTGTTCACTCATTACACGCTCTAAATATATCATCTTGTTCCTTCGTTAAGCTAACTCCTACGTAATCTTGTAGCAAGTCTTTTGTTCCATCTCTTCAAACCAGTTTCGTCTTTTACTCTTGCAATCCAAGAACTTGAACCAGAATAACTTTCTGTGCCTTTCATATTGCTTGATTCTGGTTGTGGAACTGCCACAGCAATATGAAGAACAAAACAATTTGTAAGTGAATAACTACTTGCAGGCTTCTAAGTAAAGACTATAACAAAGATGAGAGAAAAATAAAGCAGCAGAAAACTTTGCAATATATGAGATAGACCAACAGTCAATGACATTAAAATAGAACAGCAGCCAATGATATTAAAATAGAACAACAGCCAATGATAAAANAAACCAGAATAACTTTCTGTGCCTTTCATATTGCTTGATTCTGGTTGTGGAACTGCCACAGCAATATGAAGAACAAAACAATTTGTAAGTGAATAACTACTTGCAGGCTTCTAAGTAAAGACTATAACAAAGATGAGAGAAAAACAAAGCAGCAGAAAACTTTGCAATATATGAGATAGACCAACAGTCAATGACATTAAAATAGAACAGCAGCCAATGATATTAAAATAGAACAACAGCCAATGATAAAACTTTTCATGATAATTTTTTTCTATGTAAATTAATATAGAACAACAGCCAAACTGAGCCTTAGCTATGTAATATGATTGTAAGAAAGATGGAAGAATGGGCAAATGTACCGTTCGAGTACAATATGTACGAGAGATTACAGCAAAAGATATTCTAGGTGAGTAATCCATCCCTTCACTCATGCCATTTCTTTTTTTATCATAAATTGTGTACTAACTATTTTTATGTTCTGAGATATTAATCAAAGGAATTAAGAAAAAAGTAAACCCTTGAGGTCTCAGGGAAGAGATATTTGATTTGAAACAGAGTTGATGCTTTAATGGGGATGATTCCTTCCTTTGTAGGAAACAAATCCATGAAATTATGAAAAGCATTTCTTTGTAGGAAACAAAATTAACAGCGAAACCAGCATCAGAAAAACCGAGAAAGACAACAACAGATATTCAATCATATTACACTCCATCACAGATATTCAAAGAAACCTAATTCGCAAAGTTACAAACAAAGAAAACCCAGAAAGCCAAAAACCCATTATACCTGGACATAAAATATGGTTGGCAGGTCCAAACAAAACATATTATTGAATCCAATCAATTCACAAAATATATCTCATCAGCAGTTCACGTACATCTCAAAATATTTTTTCTATGTAAATTAAAACAGAACAACCATTGAAGTTGGAGTTAGTCTTAACTCACCTCGGATTACAGAAGGATTTTGAGCTCGACCTACTGAGGCGTCCACGGATCGAGATGTGGTAGAGCAACGCAGGAAGGGGAGGTGGAAGTTAGAACTACCGTAGCCACGGGGACCGGAAGGAGAATCACCGTAGGCGACTGGGAAGGGGAAGCAGAACTGACCGTGGCGACTGGGAAGCGGAGGGGGAAGTGACAATGGCGCCGGGGAGGGGGAATCCTAGCTAGCGACGCGATGGAGACAGGGACGGGGAAAGGGAAGGGGAAGAGGAGAAACCCTAGGTTCACAGATGGGAATTGGGAAAGCGAAAGGGGGAAGGGGGAAGGGGAAGGGGAAGGGGAAGGGGAAGTAGAAGGGAGACGAGAAACGGAAGGGAAATGAGGTTAATGAAATGTTAAACACCAATCCGCACTGTTTAGATGTAGTTTATCTCTCCCGCGTTGCATTTTTTCTTTGCATTTCGTTTCCCGCCCTAGATCTCAATCCCGTTTCATTAAGCCCCTTCGGACAAAATGCCCTGATTTCACTAAACGACGTGGATATCCACGTTGGTGCCTGCGATCGAAAGGCAGTAGGTTTGGATATAAGATAAAATATAAAATTTTTAGTTCATTTCGTTATTATATATTTTCTAAAATTTTATATAAAATTATAATAAATAATTTAATTTTTTTAAATATTAAAATAATAATAATATTTTAAACTTTTATCTAAAATAAAAAATTATCATCTCACTCTCCAAATCTATATTTTTATTTGAAAAATAAGATGAATTTTGGATTTGGAGGAAAGAGTACCAGAAGACAAATAAATAAATTAAAAAATGTTTACATTTATAAACAATGCACGCTATATGTAACGGTAATACCGTAGCAAACTGGAAAATAGAGATAAAATAAAGGATCCGTTATAGATGTACATTTAAAGCTAAATTCGTTAAATTTTACGTATAGATGGGTTTTACTTAGATAATCCATTGGGTACTAAAAATACTAGTGCTGACAGGTGAAATTACCACTTGCTTGCAACCCCAATCAAGCTCAAGTTCCTAAAATAAAGAAGTCACAGTCTTCAATTTCGAAACCTACTTTATTGATCTTCTTTTTTTCTGTTCTTTTTTCTAAAAGACCAACAACATGACCTTGGGTCATGATGTTTATAAGATATGGTGCCATCAAAGTATAGTAGAGTTTTGCTATACAATTTCCACCACATTCTATACTCTATATTTTTTTAAATTTTTTAATATATTTTTTTTGAATTTATTCTTTTTAAACTATTTCAAATTTAATATTCATTATTCATATAATAAAGATTTGATAAAAGAAAAAAAATAAAAAAAAAATGTAGTGTATAAAACTTGTGTAAATAATAAGAGTTCGTGGAGATTTTTTGAAAATGAAATCCTAAAATTTAAAAATACTCAAATCCCTTTGGTCTAAGCCATGATGTTAACTAGTTCTCAATATCAACTAATCTTGTTTGGGCAGTTGAGAGAAGAAAAGGAGGAAGACAAAAAAAAAAAAAAACCAAAAAAGAGAGAGGAGGGGCCACGGATAGAAGAAAAGAATTAAAAAAAAATAAAAAGAAGTAAAGACCACGTGGCTTTGCCACTTCAAGCAGAAAGCATAAACGGGAGCTCAAAGCAGGCTTCCTAACATTTTCTATATGATTTATTTTTTAGAAAAATGTTTCTCACCTATCTAAAATTCCAGGCAGTGATCATGTTTTGGTTAGTTGGATGTCATCACTCAATTGCCAAACACTTGTGAAGGCAAAGGGATTTGTTAGTTTCTTTTATTTTATTTTATTTTATTTATAGATATAATTGATCAGAGTCTAAGAATAAGCCACCAGAATTTCGTAAGAGGAAGCCATGCATGCATGCATATAGAAGATTAGTATAGAGCTAGAGTGCAATGAAATCTAATACGTACCTTGGATGGTGGATTGAGCATTGTGTTTTATGAAGGGTTGTACTGGCCGTGCGTGGTTAACGTGATTAATGTTGGTCTACATGAGTTTGAATTGGTAAAGCAAAGCAATTCTTTAAATAGTCAACTGCAAAATGAAAATATACTTTTATATATAAAGTTCAACATTCAAAGATTCATTGTGCTGAGATCTCATGAAATTTATTATATTTTATTTGGTCTGTGTTTTTCCTTAAAGGCCATTTAAGGGAGTTAGCTAGGGTGCTATGTGGGGTAGAACTTAAATCAAGTCATGTTAGAATTAATTATTATTATTTATATATTTTTTTTTATTTCATGTCGGAATCAACTTATGTCATCATCCTGATTTATACTGTACATGTAATGAAAAAGTTTGATAAATGCAAAAGAAAAGAAGAAAAATGATAATTCATTAATGTTATTAGGTTGAAATTAGGAATAATGTTACATATAGTTGTAAAGTGTATAAGTCTTATTTAATTATTTTGAAAAAGAGTGGGATATATTATTAAAAATTAATTTTTTTTATATAGATCTCGTATTTACTCACTTTTTTCAAAGAAATTGCGCAACACTTACGCATTTCACAACTAAAAAAAATCATTTCTCATGTTAAAAAGAGTGGTGATCAATGGGCACAACCAAAAGTTGGAGATCGTGTTGATATTGATACACCTTTTAAAAATTTTATTTAGGCCCCATTTGAAACTTTGACTGAGTTAAGTTCAGTCTAATTTTAAGAGTTGAATTTAACATCCAAGCACTCAACTCTCAATTACTAAATTCATCTCAATCAAAACATTTTTACACATGGGATCTACATCATTTTTGAAATCAATACATTTTTACACGTGAGAACCACAATCTTTTTTAACTTTCCATAAATACATTTAAACTTATCTTAACATCCAAATATATCTAAACTTATCTTAGGTGGGTTTCACAAAACTCACTCCACCATTTCAACTCATTATTATTCATAAAAAACTCAATTCATTTCAACTCAATTTAACATCCAAACGGGACCTTTAAGTAATACATTCTATTATGTTTACATAGTTACCAATACCTGCATGCGCGCGCAGTTACACAGTACTACCCGTATAGAGTATATTTACAGAAAACCAGTCTTGGAGTTGTTTAATGGGGCATATGAATATCTAAATTTATATGCTTCGTATCATATGGTTTGACAAAGACAACTATGATCACTTGATATCATAACAACAAATTAGACTTTTTGGGACAAAATATTCATTTCAAAAAGTTATTTTTAAAGATGAAATTAATGCTTCGTCTTAAAAAGTTCGAGTATTTTGATAAACATGACTATTTTTTGTTCAAATAGTTTTATCTAGGACCAAAATATATCGCCCCCAAATAGGTTATATGTTTGAACATATCAATGCCCATTGGAATGAACACAATTTGCCATTCGAACGTCTAATAGTTGTCTGAATAGATATGTTGGAGGGAGAATTGTATAATTTTTGGGCGGAAAATTAAAAATAAAATAAAATTACTCCATTCAAACGGAAATCAGGTAGTTTAATGAAGCACCAACGTTCGAACTAATGCTTAAAGTAATAGTTTTCAATACTTATTTTATGTTTGAGTTTCTTGACAATATAATAAAATATACTACTAAAAAATCATATTATGAATATTGTGTAGCTTAATCATTTACTATTTCTAAAAAGATGAAAATGTAACTCATACGAGATAATTATTAAAGAGAATAATTGATCTATTTTTTGAAAATATATGTATTTCACTAATTTGACTTGACTGGTATGTAAAGTTTCAATGAAAAAAAATGTAACTACTTCGCCTAGCAATCTTTAAAATGATAAGGACACTGATTGAACAAAACCTATGAGATTTTATGCTAGCTATAACAAAAACGGGCTTTTACGATTAATTTATTACAATCAAAAGACTATTTACAATCAAAATAAAAGCTCATTTTTGTTATAGTCATGCGCGCTATATTTATTTTAAAGGACATATATGATGAAATATAATTTATTAAAATTACAATTAATTGGTTAACAATAATTAAAAAGTTGTTTTGAAAAATTGTGAATAACAACATACTAACGGCAAGCAAGAAGATTATAATTAATTAACTTAATTGTTCATTCCAAAAACGGAAAAGAGATGTAGAAACACTTTTAAATGTTGCCCATTATATAATATTGCCATGGACTAGCATTAGAAACCTAGCAAAATATACAGAAGTATCAAAAGTAACATGATATCCATTTTACATTCCTAGACCCCTAAGAATCTTCTCCATAGAAGCCATACGTACGACCCTACATGTCGCTCAAATTTGGGTAATATATACATGGGCAAATCAATTGGATATATAGCATTTTTCTAATCGTAAAATAAATCTTGCTCGATCCATACCAAGGTCCATCTTATGCTTCCTTGGATCAACGTTGTATGAAACAATAAGCGCCAACATTTGAAAGAATCTTTTGCAATCAACCTAGCTATTTGATGGCCTTGCTGCCATGACAAGGAGTTGTATCCTTGACAATCAACCTGGCATACTTCTTCGTCGGAAATCTTGCCCTCCGTTATTGTCTACTCCATGAGCTCCTCATTTCCATCCTTTTGCTACACCAAACACCAACGAATCTTCTGGATTCGCTGATTTCTTTCGAACACAAAATACATCTGGTGCCCAATTTTTTGCATGAGCAAGGAGATTACCCACCATAATGCACAATTCGAATAGAATATCCAGACGAATATGCCTTTATATTGCCTCTAGCGTAAAATCAATTATGTTCAAACAACTATGAACCCGAAATAAAGCGCACACATCTTGGCACGATAGATGAAAATCTTTGTGTTCAAAGAGATAATTGTCGTGGCAAATAATGATCGAATCACATGAAAATCGTTCGTGGAAAATAAAACAAGCATTTTCCCACGAAATGACGTCGGCAAGTAAAACTTTGTGGGGAAAAGATTTTTTACGGCGAAAAAAGATTTATTGCGACGAGTTTTTATCGTCGCAAATAGTTTGCTTACAATTTTCTACCATTCGTGGGTTATCATTTTGTTATGATGAATTTTACGACTTTTTGCGGCAACATTTTGTCGCGCAATTAAACTTACCTGAATAAGATAGGTAGCTTACGGGTTATTTGATTTTGGCGGCAATATTTTCTTCTTTTGCGGCGAACAAAATTCACCGCAAAAGAAAACGACTTTAATACCCATGTTTTCCCATTTTCCCTTTCTTCCCCCAACACCCCCACCCCGCGTCGCTCTCGCCTCTCTCTCTCTCTCTCGACTAATCCCAGCCGCGACCTCACCTCTCTCTCTTCCTGCGACTATGACAGCCTGCTGCACTACAACCCCCAGTCCCTCTGATCTCTCTCAGCCAGGTGAATCCGAGCCGCAAACTCACCTCTTTCTCCCGGCGAATCCCTGCCACGAGACCTCACCGAGTCCTTAGAGCTAGTCCGCCCCCCCATCGCGACCTCACCCAGTTTGCCGCCCTTCCCCAACCACCTCCGCCTGCTGTAGTCCAATACTCACTAGGTCAACACGGTGAGCCTTTCTCTCTTCTCCCTTCCTCTTCTTTCCGTATGATTTGTGATGAATTAAAAGTGTAATTTGTGAATCAGTTTAGATTCAAATCTGTGAAATTTGTGGTGATTCTATTGTGATGTGTAATCTGTGTAATTTGTGAATCTGTGTATATGCTTGTGTAACATATTGTGTAATTTGCTATCATATGGTTGTATAAAATCTATCTATGAAGAGGATGATATATGGTTGTGTAAAACACGATGGTTTTTTGACATTTTTGAGTCTTGGTTCCTGCCTTTGTTTCTAATTGAAAGGTTATATACTAGGGAATGACTGAGTCTCATATTATTGTCAATTTTGTGAAGCTCTGTTTCTACATGTATCTTCTAAAAATAGATCCTTAAACCATTTTGCTTGTACCTGACCCTAAACCATTTTGCTGCATTTGCCCATTCCCCTTCCAACCTTTACCGCACAACTCTCATACTCATTGTACAATAGAGTCGTAGGAAAATTAATTCATCACTATTTGTTGCCACTCTTTTTTTTTTCAATCAATTTTATCTTTTCTTCTAAAAAGAAAGAAAGACAGAAAAATTTAAAGTGGGACGTCAAGGGTTTTGGTATAGAAGAACTCTTTGCCAAATACATAAGCATGCTTGGGAAAATATGTCATAATTCCAGCTACCTTTTAACCCCATATATACTTCCTAAAACTAGTATAGGAGACCCATATATGCCTTTCCATGATTAAAACTTGTATCGCTTTGGTGCAACAAAAGTAGATGTAACTAAAGTTCATACACCGATTATTTTCCTAATTAGTAATTAATACTAGTATTAATTAAAAATAAAAGATAACAAAAAACCTCTTGCTGTGAATCTCAAACACAAAAGGCAGCACAGAAAGGGGCCGAGAATGGGTACCAAGGGAGGTGTGGGGGTTTAAGGGAGGCTCTATTTTTTTGAGAGGAGATATTGGAGAGAGTTCTGATGATCATTTTTCACAAACAGATTTGGCTACATCATAAGATCAATGGACCACGTAATAACTTGGTCGGCTGATGAAAATCGATCGTTTAGCATGGTCGGTGTAACTATTTCAATTTCTGATCTATATATGTACTTGTATCATGTAGTACTAATGGAACACATGATCTTCGTAAACCTTACATCGATATTGCCTAGAGAACAACCCACAGAGACATGTGGACATTGTTCAACTAATGTCTAAATTATTTTGAAGCACATGAAAATGATAATGATATCTGTGATATTTTGAAGCACATGAAAATGATAATGATATCTTTCATCACAACTATTCATCTCTCCCTATGCACTTTTCCCCTACTTTTTATGTGCTTGGCTTGGTAACCTACAGGGATATCGGTTGATCTATTTCCATGTCAACATCTTATAAATCACCAATATTAATGCCTTTTTTTGGAGAGTTTTATTTCCCACATATTTTGGTGTATGTAGTGAGTTAGGGTGGCCACATATATGTATGACAAATAAGCAAATTAATGTAGGTAACACCTGTTAGATTTGTAACATGTCGTGATTTGCCATGTCAAATAATATATTGACCAAAAAATACTGTTGCTGGAGTACTGAGTTTTACTACATAGATAGGCTTCAGAAATTGAAGTGTGGCCAATTAAAATAGCATATAAAAAAAGAGTCAAATTAATACAAGGTATTTAATTATTAATGCAAGATGCCTCAAAGGCAGTGAGGAGATTCTGCACCCCAGTAAGTTAGCCAAAACTGATAAATTTTGTAAAACTGCACCCACATACATCAATTTCCTCTCGTCACCAATTAACTGTTAACCTCGAAGCAGATTCAAAACACAGCAATAGTGCTCTTAATGCACGTAAATTATCAGATTTAGGCTCACTAAAAAACAAGGTATCATCAGCCAATAATAAATGACAAATCTTTAAACTATGAGGTTGTCTCATTAACCCACCACAAAACTTCAAAGAAAATTACCCTCCACAGCCTTCTCAATCATTCTACTCATGGCATCCATAATCATAATTTCATGAAATAAAGGGAGAAATGGGATCACCTTGCCTCAAACCATGAGAGCTACAAAAGAAACCAACCAGTTCAGCATTCGTCAAAATAGAAAATTCTGAAGTTGATACACAATGCTTTATCCACAAGCACCATTTAACTCCAAAGCCATATCTCCTAAACTAAAGGCATGAAAATCCCAGCTTGCCCTTTGTCATAAGATTTTTCCATATCCAATTTAATAAGAATACCAGCTTTCTCCAACTTAAGTCTACTTTCCAAACTTTCATTACCAACTAAAATAAAATCTAAAATCTGCCTTCCTCTCCAAGTAAGCAATAGCAATTACCCTACTATCATTATTTGAACGCGAATTCAAATAATATTTTTAGTCACGCTATCTCTTGTAATAAAAATTAATAAACTTTAGTAGAACATTTCTTCTTTATGCACCTGCCACGATTATTATTATTTTGGTTCTCGTGATTTTGAAAATGATATTGGATTTTGGTTAATAATAAGCAACCACTTTCTCAGCATGATCATCAAGGCCAGACCACATGTCCAAAGTGTGTTGATGATTATTTAGGTTTCCGTCGCTATGAAGTTTTCCATATACATACATCAAACCTGGCAATCAGCATTTTCTTCTCAATTTACTTTGCAAGAACAAAATGTAAATTAGCTAGATATAGTACTGCTTAGTGCTGGCTTTTGTTTTTATAGGTAAAAATGAAAAATAATTAGAAAGACGTAAATTTTTCCATGCAATATGATTGTTCTTTGTTGTTGTGAAACCCCACAAAGCTTAAATAAAGGACAAAAGTTTAAAAACTCTAAGCTAGTTTATGTGAAAAAGGGATAAGATGGAATCTTGTTACCGCACAATTGAATAAACCTCTTGGGGTACGTCGTAGTGGCATGTTTCCCGTGTTTAATGCTCATCAGAAACATTGATGGTTGTCTGAGAAAAAAAAAAAAACACACACATGGGATTTCATGTTCCTTATTCTCACGTCTTTGAGAGTCAAAGATCTTTTGTCTCCATCTTTGTAGACAAATATTTATGATTTTAGTCTTGCCTAGTCATTGCACTAAGTCTTCTTAGACCTAACAACATCTCTTTTTTACTAGTTGGTCACCTACATAAGATAGATAAGGCTTGGATGCGTATTGAAGATAGATTGCAATCCAATGTGTATGCTGAAGGTGTTAGATAATTCCTCGCTATGGCGCAAGCCCACACACCTGGATCTGATCACATTAGGTGTCCATATAAGAAATGCCGGAATAGGCAAAAACTAAAGGTGAATCATATCGACGGGAAGAAATCCTTTGTAAGGATCTTGGAAGAACAGGTTTGTGCATTTTATGATGTATTTACTGAGTATTATAAGTCTTAAAAGACTTGAATATTAACATACATGGTTAATGATTTGTGGCAGCGGAAGAAAGCACTAAATATGGTTGCTTTCTATAAAGAAACACATTGGTCAGCACGGAAGAGCAAATTCATCAATGTTGCAACTGAACAAAATTATGTGGGAAATACCTGTGTTTGAATGGCTTTTGTGTTAGACTATATATTCCTGATAAAATTAACAGGATATCTAATTTTCTATTCATATTATTTTCAAAATATCATGATGGAGAGATTGAATGAGTGGGATCACAAGGAAAACGTTGATGAAGTGGTGGCTGACATTTTCAAAGGCATGTTAGGGTTCATCTGGTTACGCACAAGGGATGGGGCATATGGTCATTCCTGACCCCTTTCCTTCAATGAAGAAGAACAAAGCTTTTATTCATCTAGAATAGGAAAATGAACGAAACAAGAGTGATGCGGAAATGTATAAGAGGAAACTAGACCAGATGATGGCTGATATTGTGGATATGAGGAGGAATTTTTCTAAGTATGAGAAAGAAATGAACTTTTGGGTATCAGAGTTAAAGCAAAATACTGAGTCTCATAGAGAGACTCAGCATGATGCTTAGGCGTCCCAAATCCTTTATATAATTTTTGTAGATATTTTTTATGGATGAAACCAATCCAATGGCCATTGTGGTTTGTAGAAAGGCAAATATTTTTCTATTTGCAGCGAATATGATATTGTTAGGTTGGGTATGTTAGAACCAATGCAGGAAAATTAACAGGAGTTTTGGTCTATTTTTTGCTAGCATATACTAACATGGATGATGATATGTACGTCATAACTTTTGAATGTCTTGCTGCTTCAGAGAGACTAGTGGTTATGAATGGGTAATTCCTGGCTATAATTTGTGCATTTAATTAATGGTTTGTAGTCTGTGTATATATTAAACCAGACCAAGTAGGCTAACATGATTTTTTGCTTTCATTGTATGCAAGTTTAAGCTGTCTCATAACTTAGCTGGAAATTTGATTGAAAGATAGGCCATTATTTGGTGGAGGTACAGTAAGTTAAGATTTTTGGATACATTTCGCACTGTAAGGATTTGATAGCAGTAAGTATAAATTTTTCAGCCCATTTGCTATTTTTTATTCAAGTTAATTATGCAAATACACGGTGGATGACTTTTTATACTACATCCTTGATTGGCGCATATCCGAAGGTGTTAATGTGCAGGATGGAGTTTGGTTAGTGTTATTCTCATGTTATTATAAGATTATGGTTCTCAAGTAGCTTAGACCAACTTCAAACAAGTTGGATATGTAAGAGTTAGAATATAACTCTATTTTGGTCTCTCTCTCAGTAGATATAATGCTCACATATTAGATTCAGGTTGTAATTCAAATATACATTTAGCATGGTCAGTGGTAAAGTTTACATTATATATAGATATATGTATATATATTGATGTTTGTGCCAAAGTTCCATGAGTCCAGTGCCATGTAAAAAAGATATAGTTTCAGAACTTTATTCTATTATCCCGGAGAGACTTGTGGTTATTATGTATTTCATGGAAGTTGTTAGAAGATTCATGATTGGTTGTTATTGACATTTACCCACTTACTGAAATAATTTGTAAACCATTGGGTGGTTTGGTTGGTTGGTTAGTTGGTTTGTGGGGGCACCAAGCTCAAAGACTATTTCATGCATGTTTTAATTATTTGCATTAATTTCAGACTTTATCCATGCATGATGATCTGTTTTTCCACAATTTAGTCCATGCTTAATGAGTTGTCAGCCACAAGAACCATAACTAATTGACAAGAAATATGTAGTGAAAGGCAGGACCATATATTCTGTTATAGTAGAAAAAATTACAGAAATCATCTTCG
This sequence comes from Pterocarya stenoptera, assembly GCA_003123785.1. Classification (NCBI taxonomy): domain Eukaryota; kingdom Viridiplantae; phylum Streptophyta; class Magnoliopsida; order Fagales; family Juglandaceae; genus Pterocarya; species Pterocarya stenoptera. The sequence goes on from QEOT01003894.1 coordinate 282,337, forward strand.
TATGTCACTGCAATACTATTTAAAATAGCATAAAAGTTGGTAGATATATATATATGTATATATATACTTCCATGCTTTATATCAATACAATAACTTAGTACTTATCAAAAAAAGTATATATATATACTTCCATGGAAAGTTTTGAGATTCAACTCTTGACATTTGGCATTTGGCATTTTCCATGCATCATCCTAGCTAGGATATTCTTTTTGGGAAGCCTCATTATTTGTGATTAATGCGCTATGGATAATTAAACCTATATACAACAATCTTACAACAAATATAACATGGATTCAGAACTTGAATGTTATCATTATTTGGCTAGTAGTTTAATATAATTGTTAACTATTTGCATCAGTTTGTCCACTTGGTTTTGCTATAGTAATGTTCTAGCTAGTAACTTTGCCTTAAATAGATGTTTTCTATTGGCTAATTATCTTAAGCATGGATGACAATTTTTTCTGGTGGATTTAAGGCCATCGTGCTTTGTGGATCAAGAGGGGAATATTAATGATGTATTTAAGAATGAAGACTGTCTCAGTGAATCAGCATTACTACAACATGAGAGGTTTACTGCAGTGATGTGTCTTTAGATACCTCAAACTTATCATCCATGTTGTTGGCCTGTACTTTGATTATATTTGCAAACATAATTGTATTTTGATGGCCTTAATTGACTGGTTAACCCAGTTGACAGATTGTGTAAATTATAATATTAATTATGTATAATATATGTTGGTAATTTGAATTTTTGGTTAGAAGCAAATATTTTGGGTGCTGATTACATTTTTTGATGGATTATTGTGTTGAAAGAGGTTCAATACAGGCCTGTTTGTGAGACAATCAGTGCAGAAAGATATGATTTTTGGTTAGAATATTTTTTGTGGGATTGATTGGTAGGAAATTGATTTTTTCATAGTAGCAGACATTAATCAAAACAAACTTTTTAAGATGAGTTGATTTGGTCACAAAACATGTTTTTTGGACAATTGGTTTTCCCATGACTAATATTCCTAGGAAATGACTCTTTTTCGACAGAAGCTTTTGATGGAAAATATTTAATCAAATTTAAAGAAAATTTTTTTTCCACCGACAATTGTAATGAGAAAATATCTTTTGCGATGAATTAATACCTGTGGGATATAATCCAAATCGCTTTTGCTACAAAATGAGCTTCACCGGAAATAACTATTTACAATAACTTGAGTTCATAGCCAGTGTTGTTTTCTGACCAATTGATTATGGTGGGACTAACTTATTTCCACCAGAACTCACCATCCGGAGTAATCTCTGGCCATGAACAAATTGGTAGGTAAAACTTAAAAGATATGACTTTTGCCACAAAGTCAATTTATGGATATAGTATTTTTTTCCACAAACTACTTCCATGGATAACAACATTATTACACACGATGAGTTGCGGCTAGTGAACTTATTTGCCACGAAATTAAAATACTTTATCTACCGTTCATGTCGTGGCAAAAAGGATGTCTTTTCCCATGAAACCAAGAGTTGGTGGAAAAAGAATTTTTCCCCACTAATTTTATGCCACGGGTCTCCCACAACACAAATTGGTGGGAACTATATCTTTTCCCACGAATTCTACATTTTTTTCAACCACAACTCTTTCTAAGAAAAAACGAGATTTTTTGTAGTGAAGAGGTACAAAGAGGACGAGGGTTAGGGTGAGAAATACATAGAGATCAAGAGGGGAGATGCAAAGCACAAAGACATCGAGATATATATATATATATAATTATCTCAAATGGGATAAAACCAACTACCTTGAAGGCTAGTGTGGATGAAGTAAGAAAATTATTTTGCATGTCCAATGTGTTACTTATTTTAAATGATAGTATAATATGGCATTATAATTGAGCTGAATTATTGTATGATTTATACATTTAAAATCAATATATTTTTAATTATTTTATTATTTTATCATTGATTTTAAATGAAAAAATGGTTAAAATGCATAAATCTAAGTTGTGATTTAATTTGATTAATAGCATAGTTTATACTTAATTTTAATACTTGTGATTTAATTTACTGATATTTCTTCATATGCACAACACACTTTTAATATTTTATTCTTCATTTTTGAGTGAGTCACATTACCAATGGATAAAAGTGAATGTTTCTCAAAGAGAGACTTGGTAGAGACTACAAAACATATGCACGTGGCGCTAGGGAATTTATAAACTTTGCGCAAGGCAACGTAGACTTGTCTACATGTATTATATGTCTATGTTGAAAACAAAAAAAATTGAGTAGTAACACTTTGAAACTGATTTTGGAACATCTCTATGTCAATGAAATTGAGCAAAGCTATAAAAAATGAGTCTTACATGGTGAACCGCTTGAAATGGTTGATTTTTTCATTGGGGAGAATGACACGGTCGAGGATAGTGAAATGAATGTTAGTGGTGATTTAGACAATAGTGACTATGGTGAAAATGTGGAGGAAATCTTTGGTGATATTGGTGTGGAAATAATTGGGAATGAATATACAAAGAGGATAAGCTATGATAACCTTACTCGTAATGATAATGCAAGGTTGAGAGAGGATGCCCAACAAGAGTTGTATACGAGTTACATGTGACATAATAAATTATAATTTACAATTAGATTGCTGCATCTAAAGTAAATTTGTTGCATTTCTATAAAGACAGTAAATATGTTATTAGATCTACTTATGGAGGCATTACCGGAAAATAGTGTATTAGCTCTTTTTTTTTTTTTTATGAAGTGAAATAGTTGAAAGAGACCTTGAGTTTGACTAGAACATGATCCATGCATGCAAAAATGAATGTCTTCTTTTGCCAGCAGATGAGGATTTTCAAGAGTGTTTGGTCTGTCATGAATGAAGATGGACTAATGGCAATCGAAATGTTCCGTAGAAGGGGCATTTTCCATTACTCTTGAGATTGCAACGCCTATTTATGTGATGCTCAATAGTTGTAGATATGAGGTGGCATGAACTCTACAGAGTTAAGAATAATACTTTGTTGTCACATCCTGCAGATTCCATCCAGTGGAAAGAACTGGACGTATAGTACACATGGTTCGCACATGAATCTCATAATGTGTGATTGTGAATAATTACAGATGGATTCGATCATTTTGGCAATGAGTACTTCCCATAGCATTTGACCTGTGATTTTAATACTATACAATCTATCTTTTTGGAAGTGCATTAAGGATTCATATTTTATGATGAGTTTTATTATCCCAAGGCCCAAATCGCTGGGGGAATGATATAAATGTTTATCTTCAACCATTGGTTGCAGAGTTGAAGGAATTGTGAGAATTTGGCGTACATACCTTCGATTTGTCAACATCAACTTATGAAAAAATGACATGTCTAACATGTAATAAGGAGATTCAATCAGGGTGTTTGACACATGAAAGAAAATTGTGTTTTAAGCAGTGTTTTAAATACCGCACCGTACCGGCCGCTATTTTTCGTACCGGCCACCGGTCCGATACAAGTATACTATGTGTTTCATACCGGCCGATATTTCGGCCTGTATTGGTCGATATTTCAGTCCTTAATTTTTTTTTTCATTTTTTAAACTATAAGCTCATTTTTTTACTCTCAATTCAGACTAGACTATTTATAATTTATATATCTATGTATTTATATATAATTTATTTATATATAATTTATTTATATATAGACTATTATTTTGAAATATAATTTATATATATACATTTCTATATATAATTTATTCATATATCAACTATTCCAAAACGGTATCGGTACCGGTTCCGAAATATTTCGTTCCAGTGCCTTCACTGGTATGACATCCGGTACGGTATTCAAAACATTGGTTTGAAGGGTTATCGTTGTTATTTACCAATTGATCGTAGATGGCATGGGAACCAAACAATGTTTGATGAAAAATCTTTATGGAGGTTACCTCTATTAGAGTTGTTAGGAGAATATACTTGAGATCAGTTACCCGAAATCTAATTGAATTATCTTAGCAAAGATCTACATGGAAGAAAAAGGAAGCAACAAGCTATAGTGTTAAATTGGGCGAAGAAAAGCATATTCTTTGAGTTGCCCCATTGGTCCATGTTGAACTTATTACTTAGTCTTAATGTTATGCACATTGAGAAAAATTATATGTGCTAACTTGTTGGGTACCCTGATGCAATTGAAGGGAAAACTAAGGATATAATGATCTCCTGTAAAGATTCTTTAAATATGGGTATAAGAAGGGAGCTACACTTGTAAGCAGCTGAGAACTCAATTTAAATGCATCGTAGATGGTATACACTATCAAGTACTGAACGGAAAACATTTTGTCAACCGTAGAAAAATCACAATTGGAAAATAATTGGGTTCAAAAGTCACGATTTTCATGTGTTTTTACAGCACTTGTTAGAAGTTGGAATTTGTGGTTTGTTGGCCAAGGATGTACATGAAACATTGACATAATTGGATGTCTTTTTTGGAATTTATGTTGTAGAACATTGAACTATTATGCTGGAGAAGATGGAACATGACATACCTTTAATATTGTGTAAATAGAAAAGTATATATCTACAATCATTCTTTGATATAATAGTCCATTTACTTTTCCATCTATCCTGTGAAGCTTTATCTGTCAGACCAGTATAGTATAGGTAGATGTATACAACTAAAGTACTCAGTGGGGAATAAGATTTGCCTAGAATGATCAATTGTAAAGGCATAAATTAACAATAAGTGACGTACTTTATTTTCTGTGGACTTCCGTGAAGTGGATTAAGGTTTTCCAGGCTAGAAAGAAACTATGACACCGAGAATCAAAGATAATTCTCCTTACTTTCAGTTTTTGCACAAAGTGTTCATCCCATAAGTGGGCAAGGTAGATATGATATTTATATGGAACATAGTTGGATAGAGCATGATAGTAGTGTTAAATAACTGCATGGAAGTAGACAACTATTTGAGGTAATTTTACTATTACTTATAAGAAGTCCCTCATATATTATTCATAATCATGATCACTACTACTAATAATAATCTGCCCTATAATATCATATGTGCAGCAAACATATGAATGAGCTAAAAATCTAAGGGTGACATTGACGTAGAGAAAAAGCACAAGCAAGAATTCCCATTGTGAATAAAGGGCTGGTTTTAAAACTCGTACTTCTAAGACATATTGTTTCATTAACTTCTTATTGTAATAAACAAATAATTGACATTATATTTGTTAATGTAAATTTTAGAGATGTATGGTGATAATTCTGAGGCAATCTCGGATGAACTGTTTGCTTTGGCATGTGATCCTTCGAGGGATGTCATTTGTTACTCTGGATGTATTATGCGACACTAGATTTCACACTATTTATAGGGA
>QEOT01003899.1:11440-24942 GCA_003123785.1 Pterocarya stenoptera
ACACACTAGTAAGGGCAACGTGCGCTGTGCGCTGGTGTGCCCAGTTGATAAATATAAAGAAAAGATTAAAAAAAATACAAAATAGTAAATGAGAAGGTGGAAAAAGAAATTTAAATAAAAATTAAACAAATCATATAAAGTGAAGAAAGAAGTTTAGATTTTGCGTACAATTTAATGTCTTAATTATTTAAATATATAATTACAATAGAGAGAAGTTTAAGAAAAAGAGATTTCGAGGGTTTATGACTTGCTTTGATTTATAGGATGGGCAGAGAGAACGTTGAGTTTATTTTAGCGAATTTGTCTATGTTGATTCATTTCTATGCGCAAGTACATAATCCATTCATTTTCTGAAACTGTAGTTGCAATATTTGCTAAATTTGGTAGGTGCTCCTGTAATAATGAAAAAATATAAAGATATAATGCATTAAACATTCTACCTCGTCTGTTTGTTCAAAGAGATTGACAGTTGTACAATTCAATATTTCTTTTACTATCAGTTCGAAAATAACAACCGCTACACATACAGTATCTTCCTTTACTTCTATATAGACTCGTCAGCTAAAATTAATGAGAATATTAGTAATTGCGTAATTTTAACAATTACTATGTTATATTTATCATGAAAGGAATGATCATTTAAAATGATGAGATAAAATGATTTGTTGTGGCTATGAGATGCTCATGTTTTTACAATTATAGCACACAAACTTTTCGTTGCAATTATATCCAAATGCTTTATTACAATTTGCACGGGACATGTAGCTAGTGAAACTTCAAGGTGAAGGAGATGTTGCCGATTTGGGTTGTGGAAGGCCAGATCATTATATATAATCTTTTGGTCGTCTATTTTACTTGGTAACTGGTGGAAGAATATGAAGGATATGAGAAAAATGACAATTCCCAACATTAATTGCATGTTGTAAGAATATTTAAGTTTTACTAATCTCACCAATGATGACACTATGTCTCGAGGTAACGATTATCCTCTAGATCTGAATCCTGATGAATGCACACTCATTTTTTAGATATATCTGATGATGAATGGTAAAACAGACACAACATCAAATATCTCAGACATGGTCATTAATATTAATCCAGTTGCGGAATGCGCAAGCGTCACATAATTATTTTAAAAAGAGTGAAGTTTATTATTAAAAAATTAATTTCTTATTATGTGAGTTCTATATTTATTTATTTTTTAAAAAAAAATTGTACAATATTTACGCACTTCAAGATTCTAAATATATTTATCTGTATTTAAGACTTTTTGCAGTTATTTACATAATTATGTTTTAAATAGAAATATTTTATAAAATTATTTATAAAAGTAATACGGTTTTATAAAAATATATTTAATTTAAAACATAATTACATAAAAAATTATTGTAATCGTATTACCAGAATTTGATGTCTGCGGCTGACTTTTCCTAACAAAAAAAATTTAACACACAGAAGTTAGAATGTGTAATCACTATTTACATAAACAGTGATTACTGTTTAATTGCATCTAACTTTACTCCATAAATTCAATGGCATTATGTCCTAACTCAACGTATTGAGATAATAATTATAGAAAAATTATATTCATCATTTTCATAAATTATACATTATATATATTTTTTTATCAAATATGTGATATAAGGATATTGAGTGAAATAATTCAATAAATTTAAGAATAATAAAATAAAATAAAATAAAAATGTGCTATGTGAATTTCGATTTGTCCCTGTGTTTGGAATCATCTGAAAGCATTTCTAAAAGAATAAAAGGGGAAAATTATTGTTCATCTCCTATTCACGGAAGGGAGGAGCTACGACCGTGGGTTTCGTGCGTGGTGTAGGGAGGAGCTTCGGGCTCCGGGTCAAGGGGAGGAGGAAGGGGGAGGTCAGGGGAGACTCGTGGTGGTGCTTGGTGAAGCTGGAGGTTGACGACGGCGGCGGCATGACATTGCGAAGCGAGGAAGCCGAAAGGAGAAAGGGGCTCGCGTGGGGGAAGAGGGACTGCCGTGAGGGCCTGGGTTCGGTTGGATGGTGCTCGCCGGCGTGTGGGGGAGCTGTCGTGGTGGCCGGTGACGTCGCTGGTGGCGCACGGCTGCCCGGGGTTGAGGAAGGCGAATCCATGAGAAAGGGAAGCTATTTCGGGTAGGGGAGAGAGACTCGTGGTGGCTGGGTTCGTCAGAGGTGGTTGCAGGTGGAAAGGGGAGCTCGTGCGGTTGTGGGCTGCGATGAGCGGTGGCGGGCTGCTGTGGCTGGGAGGAGCCGAGAGAAACGCAAAGGAGAGGAGCTATCGGCTGGGGGAGAGGAAATAGCAGAACGATAAATTGGAAATAGAAGCAGGGGCAAATGGGAAGAAGGCCAATGGCAAACGGAAATTTGAGATTAAAAGCAGGGGTAAAATGGAAAAAAAATATTAGACGAAATATTGTTCATAGACGATTTGCACTTATATATATAGTGTATATATATAGTTAGAAGTTAATTACTGTCACCTAGTTTCTAAGAGTAGTGTACTATAGGTAGTTAGTATGAAGTGGATATTGTACGCTCAAATCTTCGTTTTCAATGGAAATACTCTATTTTGCAATTGAAAAATTTCATCAGTCCCTATTCACCATCTTACACCTCACATCATTTGAAAATACCCATATATCTATTAAAAAAATTCTAAGTATAGAATGTGGAAGTAAATAGTAACTGATGCATAACATTCCACTAATTCGATTTGATTCGTTTACCGTCATAACTACGAGTAATACATTTAGTGTCAACAAAACATATATGTTTCCGGGATAAATCACATCACTAGACTTACCCAATTTTAAATCAAATGGATTGTTATACCACACACCTGATATGTGGGATGCACTGTGTTTGGGGCATTTGACGTCAACAAAGGGAAAGATAAATTGAGAGACCAATTTAATTGGTAGGCCTTCAAAAATAAATAAATAAATGAAAGACCTTGACTCACTTTGGAAGATTAGAAAACCTTTCTTTTCCTAGCACTGATACCACATTTTCTACCAAACTTCCCACTCTAATAATGCAGTAATCTCACGTCATCTTCTCAGATATGCAAACTTGACGCAAGAAGCTTGTTTTTTCCTGGCCTCTCATTTAAATTATGGCACAACTTTTCCATCCATTTTGCTTCTAGATTGCATCTTTCCTCTGTTCTTATTTTTTAACTTTCCCACTCGTACGGCACGAGCTAGGGTGGTCACAGAGTCAAGCAATCATTGAGTAGGTGCTCATCATAATCTGATGTTTTTAGCCATCAATTTAACGAAAGTTCAATGGGCTGGAATCATTCATTCAGCTTATATATATGTTTTAGTAGAAAAGATAATATATAACATAGAGTGGATCAGTTGTCTCTTTGTTGCCCGCTAAAATTGTATCATGCATGATTTGTTTATTGTCACCCATGAGCTTTACAGTCTCCTCAGAGAGAACCAAACTCTTCCAGGAAATTGTGATATTATATCTCTTGGAAATCTAATAGAGGACTAAATAACAGACTCATCTACTTTAAACTTAAGCCGATAGAAATAATAAATTTATTCATTTAATCTATTATTGTGGATCAGGTCTCTAGACTCTCCGGACTTCTTTTCACTAAGTAGGTTTAATGGACCATAATTTTAGATTTCTTTGAATTAAGAGGGCTACTAGAGACACAAAGAGACCATATAAAAAGATCTCACACACTGATGTGGCACACTAGCAGTGCCACATCTCCATTCTTCTTCTTCTTCTTCTTCTTCTCTCTCTCTCTCTCTCTCTCTCTCTCCCCATTTCCCTCTCTCTTTCTCCTCCCTTTCCCTCATCGCCAGTGTTGTCTGCCCTCTTAGAGTGGTTCCCTACCACCACAGACAACCAAAGGACAAGCCATCGGCTCAGACCCAACCACTCCAGCCACCTAGCGGTGCACGGTCGACTACGCACACGGTGTGCGAAATGTGGTCCCCGCCACCAACATGCATGGCGAGTTGTCGTGAGCTCCACGTCGGTAGTGCCGCTTGGACCGTCAGTGTCTTCTACCCACTTTGAGGTGGTTCCCAACCACCATGACTGACGCAGAGAGAGAGAGAGAGAGAGAGAGAGAGAGAGAGCATGAGGAGAGGGCAGGGGTGGCGGCATGGGGGGAGGGGAGAAAGAAAGATAAAAAAAAAAAAAGGTGAAGACGTGGCACAGTGTGCTACATTAGTATATGAGATCCTTTTATGAGATTTATTTATGTCTATAGTGTTTTTTTTTTTTAATTAAGATGTAACTTTAAGATTTCAAATTTCAAATTTCTATCCGTCTAAATCGTAATTTATTTAAAAAGTTTAAACAAACAGAAAGATTTATAAATTTAATTTAATAGTTATAACTCAATGAACTCATGACCACAAAGTTTGAGGGAACAGCTCGAAACCCCACAAAGAAAAAGAAACGTCCAAAATACTTGGCTGGAAATAAAGACGCATACACTACGTACTGCTGATCATGACCAATATAGACTTGACTTGACTCAACGTGCCACTTGTAATAGATCGTCTGTAGAAAAAAAAAAATAGATCGGATCTTTTCCGCACCCGCATGTAATAATTAACTATTATTATATTTGTCTTTAAAAAAAAAAAAAAAAAACCCGGATCTTTACATGATCTTGATGGCATGCATGTCGAAACTCAAATATGGTTACAAAAATGTAGGTGCAGTTATTTTTGTATATTATTGCATGTGTTTTATTAATGTAATGGATTGTACATTTTTTTTAATATAAAATAATTATTTTGATCAATCATATTAGTATTTAGTAAAATACAAATAAAATAGGTAAAAGTGATTGTATGTAACAAAATTTATATACTTAAGGGTGATCCACCATGCATGACCAACTCGTTCTATTTGAACGTGTCGCGGAAGATACGCGATCCATATTATCTAATTTTTTTTATAAATTAAATTCAATCATGTCAATAGCATAAAAAGTTTATCTGATTTGGAAATATAATTTTCAATTTAAATTGATTCTAGATATGACAGAAACTCCGGAAAATTATAAAAATTCCAATTTTCGCTCCAAACACAGCTTGAAATTAAAAATTCGTTCGGCTTGAGAGAGTGTTCGTCTTGAGGGGGAGAGAGAGAGAGAGGGAGGAGAAAGAAAGAGGGACAAATGAGAGAAAAAGGAGCACACGTACTAGGGTGATTGTTTGAGTGAAGCCGGTTAAACAAAAATTGAATACTTTGGTAAGATTGAATGAAAAATTGAATGAATATGAGATCTTAGTCACTAGCTAGCGGAAGAATATGAATTAAAAGCTCTTTTTTTTTAAACAAAATATAAATCACTCTAATTAAATACTTAGCTGCTGCCACCTTCAATAGAAGTTTTTGATGCAATTTTTTGACCTAGCCAGAATCTAACAATGGCCCATGATGATGGTTTGGGCGCTCATATAAATGTATTTCCTTCTTTGGCTTCATCAAACGGGCAGAGACTTCATAGTTTTCAAGTAGTGATTCATTATTTCTACCACCATATTAAGGCGTCGTTTGAATAGTAAAAATTTTTTATCTCATCTCTTCTCATTTCATTATTACAATTTTTTCAAATTTCAACGAAAAATATAATAAACAATTCAACTCTTTCATATCTTAAAACAACAATAATATTCTAACAATATTTTCTTTAACTTTAATCTAAACCATCTCATCTCATCTCACTATCCAAACTGCAACTAATTGTTGCGAGTAAAGTTAGGAAAGTGGGTCTCACTACTGTAAAAGTTGATACAAAGAGACTGAAAAGTGGTGATGAGTTGATAGGATAAGACAAGCTAAATACTTTAGACACAAAAATATAAAAAACTAAAAACAAAAGGACAGAGCATAGACTAAAAAGAAAAGCAACAAGATAAAAATGGGAGACTTGACTTGAAGACCCAGAATGGGAGACTTGATTTGAAGACCAGAGAAGCAACATGATGTTGGGTTGGAGACTGGTCAGTGAGCAGGAAATCAAGAAACAAAGAGTTTTCTCAACTGTTGCTTGACCTAGCGCTAGAGCGAAATTCAACCAGTGAGTTCGCTTGAGTCTCATGAGACAGTGGGTTCAAGCGAGACACAAACCCTAGTATTCGCTTGAGCTGAGTCGACACACCACTTGAACCAATGTTGATTGGTTGTTCGCTCGAGGTACGCTCGACACGCCGGCCAAGTGAAGGACCCAATTTTTTTGGATTGGGGTTTCCAGTGCCGTTTCTATTTATATGTTATATTTTGACTTTATAGTGTACGATTTCAGCAGTTTTCAATGAGAACAAAAAAGGCAAAGTATGAGTATATATTGTGAGAGAGAAAAGCCCAAGAGAATGTGAGTTGAGATTGATTGATTGTAATCTTGTCTCCGAATTAATAAAACCTCTCAAGCTCTATAGACATAGGCACATTGTCGAACCACGTAAATTGTGTGTGTCGTGTGATTGCTTGATCGTTGCTTTAATTTGTTTGATATCGTTGGTGTGTGGCTATTTTGCACAACAACTGGTATTAGAGCCAAGGTCGGATCAAAAGGAGAACAATGGATGGAGACAAAGTGAAAGCATCCTGGATCGAGAAGTTCGACGGCATTGATTTTGGTTACTGAAAGATGCAGATCAAGGACTATCTATATGGAAAGAGGCTCCATCTTCCACTGTTGGAAAAGAAGCCGGAAAGCATGGAAGATGCTGAGTGAACCTTGTTAGATCGATAGGTTCTGGAGATTGTTCGGCTGACCCTATCCAGTACAGTAGCCCACAACATTAGTAAGGAGAGAACAATGGCGAATCTCATGGCAGCTATGTCAGGTTTGTATGAAAAGCCGTCAGTCAATAACAAAATGCACTTGATAAAAAAATTGTTGAATCTAATGATGTGAGAAGTTATGTCTGTGTCTCAATACTTGAATGAATTCAACACGATCATAAATCAACTATCTTTTGTAGAGATTGAGTTTTATGATGAGATCAGAATGTTGATTTTGTTGGCATCGCTGCCAAATAGTTGGGAGGCCATCAGGATGGCAATGAGTAGCTTAGCCGACAAGATGAAATTGAACTACGATGACATATGTGACATTATTCTTGTTGAAGAGATACGTAGAAGAGACTCTGGTGAGTTCTTAGGTTTGTGATAGGCCCTGAACGTTGATAATCAAAACAGAAGATATAACAAGTCAAGCTTAAGAACAGAAGCAAGAGTAAGACAAGATCTGGGCAGCAGATCAAGTGCTAGAGTTATGGAAAGCTAGGCCACATCAAGTGAGACTGTCGGAATCAAGAAAGTTCTGAGAATGAATTTGTGAATGCAGTAGCTAAAGAAATACAGGATGCCCTAATTCTTGTAGTGCACAGTCCGATTGATGATTGGGTACTGGATTCAAGGACTTCATTCCATAGCACCTCACATCTAAAGATTATGTAGAATTATGTTGCTGGCAATTTTGGGAAGATGTATGTGGCTAATGGAGAGGCACTGGAAGTAGTGGGAGCGGGTGATGTGAGCATCACATGTCCAAACAAGGGCGTGTGGACTTTACAATAAGTCAAACATATTCCAGATCTGAAGAAAAATCTGATCTCTGTGTGACAACTTAATGACAGCGATTATGCAGTAGATTTCTATAGAGAAGCATGGAAGATCACTAAGGGTTTGCTGGTTTTGGCACATGGTAAGAGATCTAACTCTTTGTATTTAACATCGAGGTCTAATGATCTGCAGAGAAATATAGGAGTGCAAAAAGGTAGGCTTGATCGCACGAAACTAATGAGGACGCAAAAAAGGTTGCCAAGATCGATTCGAGACCGAATACGCCTAGTGTAGTGAGAGTTGTACGTCGCCCAGTGGATGTGTTGACTAAGGGCGATGTACGTGGGAGACTGAATTCGAGCTTGACTTCAAAGCGTCTTCTGGCTTGAAGACGGGAATTGTGAGCTGCAGAGGTGATAGGGCTTAGTTGGAAACAGTGGCTGGCATGTAGAGAACCAGTCTCCAAGTGGGAGATTGTTGGGTTGCATGTGGAGACTGGTCAGTGAGCAAGAAATCATGAAACAGAGGGTTTGCTTGACTTTCGCTCGACCTAGTGCTTGAGCGAAGCAAAACCCATGAGTTCACTTGAAGTGCGCTTGACAATGGGCTTAAGCAAACCTTAACCTGTGAGTTCACTCGACTCTTGCGAAACGGTGGGCTCAAGCAAGACACAAACCCTGGTGTTCGCTTGGGCTAAGCTCGGCACACCGCTCAAGCCAATATTGATTGGTTGTTCGACGCTTGAGTAAAGGACTCAATTTTTGTCAAATTAGGGTTTCCAGCACCTGTCGAAACAAATAGCCATTCTATGATGACATTTGCAGATTGATTTATAGTTAAAACTTGTTACTCGTTGTGTATAAATAAAATCTTTTCAATTAAATAGAAATTATCCAAACATAATGAGAAAGGGAACAAAAGAAAATGGTAACTTTGTATTTTGTTCTTGAAGATGTTCATGGTTGCCACGATCAATCTTCTTTCGTTAAAGAATGTGAGGTTCACTTCGTTATTTAAATCCTTAAATAATATTTTCATCTTCTCTCCGAGGCACTCTGTGTCTCCTCCCTCTCTATCTCCTCTCTCTCGCTCTGTGATATAAGTTACCAAAGATTAAAAAAAAATCAAAATTAAACAACTGGCTCAAGGTGGGAGAAACATGCACTTACAGTGACATACAAACATTTCCAACATATATTTCACTCCAAGAATTTACATTTTTTCGTGACATACAAACAATTAACTCTTTTAAGAAAATCGACAGCTTGGTATGATTTCAACACAACACATTTATCAACTGTAATTCTAAATCTTCAGAGTCAACAATTTTCAAACGTTAAAAGTCATTACGGTAAACATTTTTCTTTGGCAATCAATGTGAATACACAGTTTAAGCAAAATTTCATTCCACCAAATAAGGAAATCATTTCCCAATAGAATTTTTCTTTTCATAAGTAAGCCCATATCAAAACACACATCTACAAGAAATCAATCGTAGGGGACTGGAAAGATTACCGTAAGTGTGGGCTGATTGAAGGAGGAACCACGATGCGACAACGGTCCAAATTGGGGTGTGTTGGGGCTAGCCAAGACAGAGTGGAGTTCGGAGGGGAAGAAGACAGAGGGCGTGGAAGAGAAAAGAAAATGGGATATGTGAGAATTTAAATAAGAAAAATTGTAGAGGTTGAGCGTTAATGGCTACTTGCTTCATTACCGTTGGATAGAGAAGTGGAAAATCAATCAGAAGACTACTCAAATTCAAATATGAAATAGTTGCCTGAACATTTAAGACTCTACTCAAATTCAAATATATATATATTCTCATTATTTTGTATAGTTTTGTTTAAATGAAAGTTTCTAATTTTACACAACCAACCAAATGGGAGAGTCGGGTCTTATGCTTTAACATATCTAAACCCAGAACTGATTACCAATATAATCATAAAAATTTTTGTCTATTTGTTTCGGCAAATTACATTGCACCAAATGTTTCATTTACATTGATTTTTTTTGTTGAAAGGTATAACATAATTAGTTTAGTTCTGTTGGCAGAAATAATAGCTAAAAAAGTTTGACTTGGTGCCAGAAATCTATAATTAGGAAGAAAATCAATTTTCTCAAATGTTTTGTTGTAGAACGTTGTGTAGACTGCGGTGGGAATTGAACAAAATAATCAGAACATCAACAATGTATAGAAAAGATTTGATAACACTCACTTAATTCATAGTATAACTCATTTAAATGATTTTCCTCACAATGAATATGATTGTTGTGTTAAAATCATAAGGTATGTCAATTGGAAGTAATTAATTAGATGGTTATTTCTAATGCTCTCAAGTCGGTATATATATATATATTTGTATTTTACTTTTGGTCTTTGTTTGTTTTCAGTAGTCACAGGGTTTTAATTGTTGTCATAATTTCTCTATTGAACCTATTTGCTTTAATGAAGCTTCAAATGCATAAATTCAGAGAGAAGATTGTCAATATAGTGAAAGCTGAAAGGTTGTATGAGTCTTAAGGTGGTCCAATCATTCTTCTCAGGTAGGCATAGCTCTTTCCTTTAATCCAAAGAAATGCAACCTTTTTTTTTCCAAATTGAGTTCAAGTCAGACTTTCTAACTTTTGTATTTTTAATACTATGAGGTATTAAAAGTAGAGAAATATCTGCAAATGGTTGTTACAGATTGAAAATGAATATGAAACTATGAAGTACGAAATTGGCGCACCTGGCCAAGCATACACCAAATAGGCAGCCCGAATGGCTTGGGAGCGGTGTACCATCGGTCATGTGCAAGCAAGATGATGTCCCTGATCCTATTGATAAATTTCTCAATGCACATGGCTGAACTTTGCTCTCTTTTTTTCTTGTATTTGTTACTGCTGTAATATTTATTTCTGTAAATGTAAAAGTGGTTGGCTAGGATTAGATAACTAGGATGATAAAGATTTATTTAAGTTGGGAGATTGTTGAAATTAGGTGAATATAAATATTTTATCTTTATCTAAGAAACATTTATTTTGAATTAAGTGATTATTAGATAATATCTTAGATGAGTCATGAGAGTGTGTATCCGAAGTTCAAGGAGTCTGGGATTATCCAGTTGAATGTAAACTATATCTAATGAGAAGACTCAGCGCTAGGTGTCAACAGACGCGTCAGCAAAGTCATTCCCAGCAGAGTCCTCCCGTCAGCAGATTCCTATTGCACCTAAGATTCCTAACAGACTTAAGTCCGTCAACAGAGTCCTACTATAGATTAAATACTGGGTAGATTATTTAATTGATGATTTCGGTTGAGGGTTGTATCATGTTTTTTATCAATTAATATTAAGAGAGCTTGGAGATCTAAGAGAGATCCAAGAGCTTGAATGTGAGAAAATTCTTGTGAAGAACTTTCTAGTATTTTTCTATTTCTCCCTTTGAGTGTGTGCTTACTCCGTATTGGAGTTGAAGTGATTGAGTTCAGCCACTGGAGTTTCAGGAAAAAAGCCAATATTTGAAGATCGTCAGAGGTTCTGGTTGCTATTGCGGTAGAAGACAAATGGGTCATTTGTCTGGTCAAGTAAGAGTGTCAATTGACAAAAGTTTTGTAATTGAACTTTACTTGTAATTGATTTTCAAATAATAAAATTGACTTTCCTGGATTTGGCTACCCCGTATGGTTTTACTTTTAAAGAGTTCTTTAAAGGGTTTCCCTTCGTAACCAAAATTGTTGGGATGCTACTTTAAGTTACAGGAACTAACTCCCTGACCCTTCAAGTACATATTGTTACATTAGTAGTCTTTAATTTAGCTTTCCTTAAAGATGTATTTCTGATTTTCAACTCGTGCATCCATACTTGTGTTTTTTGGTCAAAGTATTTGCTAGCTAGTCTAACATCGACATACAATCTGATATCCTTTAAGCTTTGTTTATTTGGATTAAGATCTTTTACCCTTTTCTCTAATCTATTTAGAGATCTTAATTAGGGCCGAGCAAAAATTTAAAATTTAATTTCGCTTTGATTATGACAAAAGAAAGTTGAAGTCAGATATTTTTTTTTTTTTTTTCAGTTGAGGTTGGAGTCGAGGGTGTCGCTAGACCGACTCCGACTCTCACTCTGACTTTGCCCTTTGAATCCAACTTCAATTTTGAATTCGACTATGATATTGTACATATGTTATACAAATATATATATTTATTTATTTATCATATATACTAGTATATTTATATAGTTATATAACTAGAACTTATAAAGTTAAATTCCATAATATACCAATATGAGCTTATTATTATAAAATAATATACTTATACTATAATGTAAATAAACTAATAATTGTTTAGTATATGTAAACATTATAGTATTACTATCATACATAATCAAGTAAAAAAATAAGTTAGACATTAATATTGAAGTAAGCATATTATAATAAGTTAATATCACAAAATACTAATTTACTAAAATATAATAACATGTAATTGGATACTAGAAAGTCTCGTATATGATTAAGTCAGCAGTAAGTTAGAAATTCGTATAAGAACGTGTAATACTAATGTATAATAACATGTAATTAGACACAATAGTATAAATCTTGAATAAAAATAAATCTAATAAGTCTAGTATAATAAGTTAATAACACAAATAATTTACTAAAGTATAATAACATGTAATTAGATACTATAAATAAGTCTAGTGTAGAAATAAGCTATAAATAAGTTAGACACTAGTATATAAATAAGTCTAATATAATAAGTTAATAACACATAATACTATAGTATAATAACATGTAATTAGACACTAAAAATAATATGTAATACTATAGTATAATAAAATGTAATTAGATACTATCATATAACCTAGTATAAAAATAAGTTAGATAATTAGTATAGAAGTAAATTATCAGTGAATGATTTAGTTTTAGTTTTTAGTTTTCGGAAAAACTATAACTTGAAAGTCAACAAAAAAATATTTTTAAAAAATAGGCTAAATATGAAACAAAAAAATAGCCCAAACCCAACTCCGCCCCGACAAGTCGGAATCGGAGTCAGAGTCAAGATTTGAGCTCCAAGAAATTTGGAGTCGGAGTCAGATTTATGGGAATCCGACTCTAACTATATCGGTGCTCACCCCTAATCTCAACCATTCTTTCTAGAGAAATGTTATATATAAGGAAGCATTACATGACCATACACTTCCACCTAACTAATATGTAATTTGTCATTTTTTCTCCTATATTTAAACACACAAATGGAACAAAAATGACAAATCACATATTGATCAGGCCAGTAAAGGTATATGGTATAAGACTTTCATGTAAAATTTCTCTCATTTTCATATTAAGTAATTGATATTCAGCTATAAAATAAATCAATATTTATTAATTCATTTTTAAACATTCAATCAACTTTAATGAGTAGTACTGATTAGATGATAAAATAATAATTACTTAATTTGAAAGAATGGTTGAGATTTTAATAGCTCTAGGCTTGCTAGGAGATCAAAAACTTGCTTAATTATTATCAACTGATTACAACATATATTTATTTATACATGTTATCTCTATAAGACGATGTCACTATAACAAAAAAGAGATTTTGGGACGATTTTATTTTGGCACGAATTGAAAATCGTCTCAAAAAGTGAGATTTAGAGACGAATTTTATATTTCGTCCCAAAAAGACGACGGAAGCTGCATACCATTCGAACGCGTTCGAACGGTATGTTCAGGGATGAAATATTCCGTCCCTAATAATTTAACCGTTCGAACGGTAATGAGGCATCATTCGAAGTCTTTAATTTTTGCGTTCGAACGAAAATTTTAGCGCGTTAAGTAATATCGTTATAGCGGGAAATTTCTACACCGTTCGAACGTGCACTTTCACCGTTCGAATGGTGTAGCATATGTTTTTATTTTTAAGAGAATTATATTTATATTAACTCGTAATTATAA
>QEOT01003904.1:0-22906 GCA_003123785.1 Pterocarya stenoptera
GAACATATTGCACAACATAGAAGTAGCTTTTATCTTTCCTTTCTCATCCTCAAGCAGGTCAAATGTTCTCGCAAGATGTATATACGGGGCAGGTTGTCCACTTCTGCAGCATGCTGCAAATGTATCTCAGCAAGGTGAAATATTGCCATTAAAAAAGTTTAGAATCAAAAGATATGAACAAGAAAACTCAAGATGTTAGAGAACTTCAAATTATAAAATGACCAACCATGCTTTATAGGATCGTATTTTTCTGATGGCAGTGCTACAAGAGTTGCATCCACATCCTTTGTAAACAATGCCTGCACGGAGATATCGGGAGTATGTTCTGATTTCCCTGACACATTCCTCTTTTGGCCAGGAGAGCAGTTGTCCATATTGCTCCACTCCAGAACTGATTTAACAGAGTCAACAAGGCCACCCTGAGTATCACAGTAGTATATATCCAGTGCCTTATTAACATCTCCTTTTGTTTTATTTAGGATGGTAGCAGCATAGCCTTTAGATGATTCGTTACCATTTATTATTTGAATAAACTGAGCTATTTCATCCCTGTATAATTTCGCATCATCATCAGGCACAAGATTTTCATCTTTAGGGCTTTCCTCCAACAAGGTTCCAACCTTACCACCTTGGGAAACATCAGGCAAAACTTTACTGAAAAACCTTGTTATTGTAGGTTGTTTTGATCCACCAGAGTACGACTTCGTATTGACCTTTACTTTCTTATTGACCTTTACTTTCTTGTCCGGCTTATTCTCGGTCTTTGTTTTCATCTTTCCAGGAGAAGTTCCATTTTTAATTGAATTGACTTTTACCTTCTTGTTTGGCTCAGCCTCAATAATCCTTTTCCTTTTTCCAGGGGAAATGTTACTCTTGATTGAATCTATCAGGTTGACTGACTTATCAAATTGACTTAAAAATTTGTCCACACTTCCAACAGGATTGCTCGTAACAAAGCCTGTGTTTGAAACCGAGGTGGAGTCATTAAGTAAGCTTTTCTGAGAAGACTCAGAAGCTTTACAAGTGAATACTTGCTTGTGAAATTCAGTTTCACGCTCATAGAAATTGGAGGCCGCCTCAACAATATCCATTCCTGAGCTGCTAATCAGATCTAACATTTGGCTTCTAGTGACCCATGCTGGCAAACAATCACAAAGTTGCTGAATGATTTTCTCTGGTTCATCGTCATTTAACATGGATAGATCTTGTGAACAAGGTTGTTGGATAGAAAATGCATCCTCATCATTCAATAAGACTGGATCTTGTGTAACCGGTTCTTTCAGAGACAATGACGATTCCAACACAAAACCCGGATAACCAGTTTTAATGACTTTTGACACAGATGTCTCGGCCTCGTTATCCCGGTCCAGACACTCATTTGAGGCACCACTGGCATCCTTTTCAACCTTGTCAACCATCTCAAAAGAGCCTCGATAAAAGCCCCTCAAGAACTCTTTCTTGTTGGCCATTTCATCAACAAACCCAGCAAAATGCTTTCGCATTTTATTAGCATGCTTACTCTCAAGGTTTTCAACATCCAACCCCACTGTAGGAACAACACGCTTCGGTTTCAACAGCTTCACATAATCCCTAAGTTCATCATAGTTTGAATGTTCACTATACGGTACAAGATGAATATCAAAAGAATCCTTGGACCTCACCGAAAATTTATTGCGCTTCACTTCATATGTCCACCCTGTCGGAACAAAACCCACAACCTTCGAGTACCCTCTTTCCTCCATGATCTCCTTCATTTTCACAAAATTCGGCCTAAAATAAGGCCATGTCTCACCCAATACATTCCACCCAACAACATGAACATCACTTTCACGCTCATCCTCTGTAAACACCCCACTATCGCCGTACCCCAAAACACGCAGAATCTCCATTTTTCTTGAGTCCACATATATCTTCCTGTCACACCTCCGAGCAATTTCAAGCAAAATCTTCTCTTTCCCAATAACATAAGTAGCTACAAGAAACAAAACGTTTTTCATTAGACCATCCTTGTCATACTCACCTCCTATTCTCTCTATGACACTTGCAACATACTCGATAGACTCATCTTGTGACGGAAACACAAATTTCGGATTACAATACGTAGTATCCAAGAAAACCGCATCCGATCCGGTAAATTCAGAGAAAAGAGGCTCTAATTTCATGGAATCACAAAACCGGAAATCGCCCGTGTGAACAAACCTCTCGAAATTGCCGTTGGGACCTGGAATCCTGAACAGAAATTGCACCGCACCGGGACAATGATTCGCGTCGACAAGTGTAACCTCACTGCCGTCGATTGCAACAGTTTCGCGAAGCGGTAATGGAATGACGAACGGCGAAGGGACTTTGAGAACTTCAACGAGGAGACGAGCGGTAGTGTGGGAGCAGAAAACGACGCCTTTGGACCAATTGGGGGAGAGGCCAGTGTAGTGGTCGGAGTGGAAGTGGGAAAGGAAGTAGGAAACGGAGAAATCACCGGCGAAACGGAAGGCATCGACCGCGAAACGGGTTTTGGGGATGAGTTTGGACCGGGGAAAAGAGGTGGGAACGGAAGCAAGAGAGAGAGGGAGTGGTGGTTCTTGTTGTTGGCGGAGGGATTGAAGGGCAGTGAGAAAGAGGTGGGAGGAGTCCAGTGCTAGGGTTTCGGAGGATTGGGAGGCCATGGCCCATGGAACATAGGGAGTCTAGTGGTGAGTGGTTTTCTTTGGAGGACTACAATGGAAGACGAGGCATTCTGGTGGGTACGAGAAACGAGAAATAGGAGACAGGCGCCTATTGTACACGTGAAGTGTACTGCGTACAAGTCGTAGGTTGTTCTGTTTTGTGAGAGAAAATTGCCTCTTTTTTCTTTCTTTTCTCCTCCTCCTTCCTCTTTTTCTTCTTCCTTTTTATTTTATTTTTTTATTTTTTTATTTTTTATTATTTTTTTTAGCTGTGCTACGGATCAGTCATTGATTATAACCGATTTGTAGCATACATGACGTGTTTACTTCTGTTCTTTTCTTTTCTTTTTTTATCACTCATCCTCTCATCTCTCTCAATAGCTCCCTCTCTCTCATCTTCGTTCTCTCCCTCATTAGCAGCTTTCTCCTTGCTGCTCTTTCTCTCTTATCGTCTCTCTCATCTCGATCTCTCTCATTGTCTCTCTCTCATATTTACTCTCTCTCTCATCTCGGTCTCTCTCTTATCGGCTCTTTTTCTCATCTCCACTTTCTCTCACATAGTCTCTCTCTCATCTCCGCTCTCTCTCTCTCGTTGTCTCTCTCTCTCACATTAGCTCTCTTAGAAACGTAATACGTTTTGAATTTAGAGATATGTGATTTAGATGATGCCACGTAGGGTGTGCAAAATATATGATCTAAATAGTGGCTGCTCCTAATATTATTTCTTTTTTTTTAATTGACAATAATTGCTTGTTCTATACTATCCGAGTTAAATGCTGCACTGCAATCCACTCAGCTCAATTCGGTTTATTTTTAGACATGTTTTAACAATCTAAATACATGATTTACATCCTCATTCACCTCAGTTTCTTTTATGATTGTAGTTGATGTAACTACAGAAATAATCTCTCTCCCTTCGCTCAGAGAGTCCTGACACACGACAGAGCAAATTCAAATCTCAAAGAGTAATTCTACAGTTACTGAAGATTTCTCTCGAAAGACTTCTCCCGAATGATGTGTCTGGTTACGTGAGATATTATGTAATTTATTTAATATTTATAAATTAAAAAAAATGATTTGAAAGCAGACGACCCCGAAACCCTTACTGCAAATGACCCCAAGCCCAAACCAACAGAATCCCTCTCCCTCTCCCTCCGTTCGGCACCAACCTCTACTCTGCACAGTACCAATCCTCAATTTCTGGCGTCATCTTGCAGCTTCCTTCCATCCAGCCTCACTTCGCAGGAAGCTGAAAGGTAAATAACATTCCTTCCATGTTATGGTCGCTCTAAGAATTTATTACCAAATATATTGGATAAAATATTAAATATAAGGGCTTTTCTAAGAAGTTACGGTACCAGACGATGGCGTGGGCTAAGGGCTTTTCTTTTCCAATGAACTTTTGAAGTTGTTGCTTTTGAATCTGAACTAGAGCTTATTTGAGTTCCATTGCTAGAGGGGATCCCTATATTTATTAACAACATAAAAAAGCATGGATTTTTTTTTTGAATTTTTTTTTTTTATTTTGAAATAAAAGACAATATTGTATTGCGTTGAGACAGACTAGGCCGAAGTTTGGTAGATTCATGTTTGGTCGAGTATACATGGGTGTTACTCCCACCGGATTTATGAGCTTTGAGTTAGAAGTACAATTTGATAAATATTGCCCCCATCTAATATTGCATCTGGAATTTACCCCAACTAATATTGCATTTTTTTTAGATAGAATTTCTTCATCTCTCAACTCTTTTAATTTGAGCTCTTTATATTTTCAACAATTAATTTTGATTTTTTTTTAGATACATAAATTGTCATTCTTGAAGAGTTGCTGGTGGTCTTAATCATCTTAATCATAGTAAATATATAGTGCATTCTTCGCAATGAATTTTTATTTAACATTACCGAAAATTCTTCCATGTAAAAATTTAAATGAGTTGTAATGATTGCTTGGTTTTATCTATGCATACTATTGTTAGGTCTTGAAAAAGATGGTCCAATATGGCTAAATTTGCAATTTCAAATCCAGAATTTTTTGTAATCTTTAATTGAATCTGGTTGCAATATCAAGCCCATAATTTTTTTTTAAATCTTTATTTGAATCTGTTTGCATCTTCTTAGATAATTTAAAGGTTGGATTTGCAATGGATTCCTACAAGGGACATGCAGAAAATAAGGATGATGAGGTAGGACATGCAAATTATGAGGGTGATGAGGTAGGACATGTAAATGATGAGTATGATGAGGTGGTACATGCAGATAATGAGTGTGATGAAACCATTGAAGAGCCAAAGGTTGGAATGAAATTTTCATCGGTAGAAGAAGTTTGGTCTTACTATATGAAGTATGGTAAGCAGATGGGGTTTGGGGTGTGTAAAAGAAATTCTAAACAAGGAGATGATGGGAATGTCAGATGGCTTACATTCTTATGTGCACGACAAGGCATATCAAAGAGTAAGGCTGCCAATATTCTCAAGCCAAGACAAACAGAGAAGATAGGGTGTATGGCTAGGATTAATGCTACAATGAATGGCGAAGGTGGATATGCCCTATCTAAAGTAAAGTTGGAGCACACACATATTTGTAGTCCTGGAAAGGCAAGACATATGAGATGCTTTAAGAAGGTTGATCCTCGTGTGGCTAAAAGGCTCGAAATAAATGATGAGGCGGGAATACGAATGTCCAAAAATTTCAAGGCTGTGGTTGTTGAGGTAGGGGGTTACGAGAATGTGCCATTCGGGGAGAAGGAGTGTCGAAATTACATTGACAAAGCACGACAACTTCGCCTTGGGGTTGGAGGTGTTGAAGCTCTATGTAAGTATTTTCAAGATATGCAAAAAAGAAATCCGGATTTATACTATCAGATAGACGTGGACCATGAGATGCGGTTAAAAAATGTATTTTGGGCAGATGCCCAAAGTAGAGCTGCATATGAATCATTCGGGGATGTGATTACATTTGACATAACATATCTGACTAATGCATATAAGATGCCTTTTGCACCGTTTGTGGGTGTGAACCACCATGGTCAATCAATTTTATTCGGGTGCGGATTAATATCCAATGAGGATGCACATACTTTTGAGTGGTTGTTTGAGTCATGGTTGAAGTGTATGAATGACCAACCGCCAAAAGCAATCATCACAGACCAAGACAAGGTAATGAAAATTGCAATTTCAAGGGTATTTCCAACGTCTAGGCATGGCTTCTGCTTGTGGCATATAATAAAAAAGCTTTCTGAAAAATTTGGGTCACATTCTCAATATGAGGAGATCAAGAGTACTCTACAAAAGTGCATGTATGACTCTTTAAGTCAACATGAATTTGAAGAACGTTGGTGCGATTTGCTCGACACCTATGATCTGCATGAGAATGCATGGTTGGGATCACTATATAGTGACCGGTGTTTTTGGGTGCCGGCTTATGTTAGAGATACATTTTGGGCAGGAATGTCAACTACACAGCGAAGTGAAAGCATGAATGCCTTTTTCGATGATTATGTTAATTCTAGGACAACTCTCAAACAATTTGTTGATCAGTACGATTCAGCTCTTAGGAAGAAGGTAGAGAACGAAGCAATTGCTGACTTTAATTCATTTAATACTGAGATTCCTTGCATCAGTCGCTATCCTCTAGAGAAGCAGTTTTAAGAAACATACACAATTGTAAAATTTAAAGAAGTACAAGAGGAATTGCGGGGGTTTTTATATTTGACTACCTCGTTATTGAGATGTGAGGGTGGTAGATATGAGTTCGTAGTTGCCGATGAAGTTCAAGTGTATGATAACTTATTAAAACGTGCAAACTACATTGTCAAAGTTGATGAAGATCCCCTTGATGTTAAATGCAGTTGCAATTTGTTTAAGTTTAGGGGTATATTATGCAAACATGCTCTTCGTATCTTGACTCAACTAGGCAAGCATACAGTACCATCAAAATATATTTTGGATCGATGGAGGAAGAATATAAAGAGAAAATACACTTTCATCAAAAGTAGTTATGACACAAGTAGCAACCACGATGCCCGAAGGTATGATAGGATCCAAAATTGCTTCTATGAATTATGTTACAATGCTTCCAAGGCCGATAGTAGCTGTGTAAAATTGATTAGCCAGCTAGAAGAGTTGAAGTTAGAGTACCCTGGGATCGCCGATCATGATATTAGCAACACAGTTGATCCAGTGGCTTCCATGGAGGGCAAGACAGATAAAGTTCTAAGTCCGTTGGTAGTTCGGAGTAAGGGAAGACCGCCATCTAGGAGAAAAATGCACCCCATTGAAAAAAGTCTTAAGAAACCAAGCACGAGAAGGAGATTGCACCATGGCGAAGTTGAGGTTTCTTCTTATTAATGTTATATACAACAAATATTTAACAAATTCTTATCATTTTTATAAATATAAATTATTATATTTTTTTCAATGCACAGCAAAGTAGTCCCTTACCAAATGAATGCAATGTGAGCGGCACAGAGATTGAGGCTCCTCAAACTCAGGTACTCTTTTTTATTGTTTATGGTTATTACATTTTGTATTGATCATTGTTCGGGTTTAATGGTTATAGGATCAACAAAGTCAAGTTTGGACACATGCGCCAACCTTTTTTACGACTCCTTCAACTGCTATGGATTATTTTGGTGATGGACGGACTGTTCATTTCTCACAGGTACTTCAAAGTACATTATTAGTTTAACATTTTTTAGTGTGTTGGTTTTTTTGACATTTTTTTTTATGCCACTCATAGGACATACCTGATCAAGTATATACTACAAATTATTATGGTATTAGACCGACTGCTCCATCCTCCCAGGTATTTTAAACTACATTATGATATAACATATTTTTAGTGTGTTGGTTCTTTTAACATATTTTTTTATGCCACTCACAGTACACACCTGATCAAGCATATACTATAAATAATTTTGGTATTGGACGGGCTACTCCTTCATCACAGGTATTTTAAACGACCTTATGGTTTAGGAGCATATTTTTAGTGTGTTGGCTTTTTTAATATTTTTTTTATGTCACTCACAGTACATACCTGATCAACTATATACAACGGAGGCTCTTCATATTAGACCAACTGCTCCTTCAATGAATTCTTATTTGTGGAGATGACATGTGGCTATTGTAAATTCCTGATATTGTGGCAATAACTTTTTCTGTAATACATTTTTTGGTCGAGATGGCATTTTTAGTAGAGATGATATGTGGCTATTGTATATTCCAAACATTATGGCCATGGCTTTTTCTATAATACATATTTATTAGATGATATATTTTTTGGTGGAGATGACATGTGACTATTGTAAATTACAGGATGTATATATTTGATACACCGCCTAACTTTATCTTTCTCTAGGGATTCTAATTTAGGTGATTATATTGGTGGTAACTTATTTTTTTACTTGATCAGGTTCATATATTGTTAATTACAAGATGTATATATTTGTTGCTCTCCTGGTTGCTTTGCCAACCTTATTCGGTAGTGGTAGTAGTACTCTTACCGTTATTGATTAATTAGTAATGTCAATAATGGTCAGCAGATGCACTTGTTTTAAACGTATATCTTTGGGAGGAAGAAAACAAGATTATGCTTGTCTTACTTGAACCTTAGAATCAATGCATTGACAATGCATTTCACATCCAAGAAATAAAGAATTTATCAAACAATTACAGGAATGGTTTGATCTGCATTAAAAGGTTGAAAAGTAAGCCCAAAAATAAAATAAAAACACTTCATGCAAAATCATAAACAAATTCCATTTTGGTCACATTGTTTTCACAAAATTTCCCAAAATAAAATTGTAAACAAAATATCCACAACATTGAAATTACTATAACTAAACTAACACTCTCAAGTTTTCTCTTGCACCTCTCAGTCTCTATTTCTAGTCGATATCGAGTTGTTTTAATATCCATTGCTAGTTGTATCTCTTGAAGTTCGATTTTTAGTTGATTGATTCTCTTTTCACCATATGGTGGTATTTCCGGGTCATACCAACAAAAAAACACCCGCAAGAATACCCAGCCTGCAAAATCAAAGAACACATATTAGCAAACAAGATTACCAATAATTGCTTAGCAAATAATAGTAACCAAGTTAACGTGTCTTGAACCTCTCAATTCTGCCAAAGGTGGAGTTGATAAAAATATTGACAATCTTAATTATCAGATTCTTCCATCTCTTATGGTCTGTTGAAAATTTTCATAACATGTTGCAAGAATTTGGTACATATTCCAAGATGCTAGTCTTGATGATTTATACCTCAGAGACTCAAATTTTATACTCATCTCTCTCTCTCTCTCTCTCTCTCTCTCTCGGGATTGGAGTAAGTATATAAACAAAAAAGGCAGCTAACACACTAGAAAACCACGTAAGATGGAGAAGGGGCCACAAGTTACTATAAAAAGGAGTGAATAGTACTGTTGTTGCATGTAGTATGGTGATTGTCAAGCATTAAAGGGTTAAATTTTTGACTCAAAATTGGGAAAAATGAAAATATAAATAGACGAAGAAGAAACCAGTGATTTGAGATATTTCTTTAGTTGGGTCTGAGAATTCTGCTTACCTTGGGTTCTATTAAGATATTTGCCAACTGGTCCGAGTTTTTCTCCAATTGATTTATGCTATGATTCCAGAGACTCAAACCAATCCAGTTCCAGAGACCCAAACCAATTCAGTTCTATGATTCATGCTTTAATAAATTAAACTGTTTTTCTCCATTTGAAATGCATCCTAAATCTTCCTAAATGCCAAATTGCCAATGCATTTCAAGTTAAATATTTTCCTAAATTTTAATCCAATTTTATAAAACTAAACTGTTTTTCTCCACTTCAAATACATTCTATAATTTCCTAAATGCCAAATTGCCAATGACACAAGTTGAATACTTTCCTAAATTTTAATCCAATTTAATCAAATTTTAATCCAAACATTTGTTTGCCTAGACATGTTTAATTGGATTTTACCATAAACTTAATTATATACAAAGCTGAGAAATTAGTTTAAAATTCTAATCATAGTTATAGATATTGATTTTGTTATAAATTTAGACGTGAATGTGCTTAATTGATATAAATTATGTTTATAATTAAGATATAAAATTGTGTTAATCGGAAAACAATCCTTTAGATTATTTCAACCAATCTATATTAAATAAGTCGAAATGGGTTGAAAATACAACCTAGAGATAGACTTCTCGGAACTATGGAAGAAATTAAAATAGAAGTTGAATTCTGCGGAGGCAGATTTGGTGGTATATAAAATGAGAATGATTTGGATTAAAAGAAATGCTCTAATATTTAAGAATAATTTTGAGGACCTGACAATGGTGGTTCAAGCTGCAAGTAAAGGACTAGAGGAATTTATTTCAGCTCATACTCATCACAAAGATCACCAACATTCAGGAAGGACTAAGAGACAGTTGATCAATGGAAAAAACCGAAGAGCTATGGAAGTGAAAGCAAATTGGGATGCAAAAAGGGATATTTTGGCCTCTCTATGCACGAATAATACTTTGGCCTCTCTAAACAACGTTGCATTTTAGATGGATTTTCGAGGCTCGATTTAGCTATCGCATAGAGCAGGATTCATATCTTAGCAAACATAAATCCATAGAGTAATTCAAGGGACAATTCAAGCAAGAAAAATTAAAACAAAGAAGAAATTCCATTATAGATAGATATAGAGTAACAACCTCGGTTTTTACGTGAGGGAGCCCAGCCCACGGCGTAAATGGAGATCTGCACCAACGTAACAACCAGCGGCGACTGTAGGCTCAGTGGTGAGGGTTTGGCCTTAGGCTTCGGGGAGTCCAACAGAGGGGAGGCGGCAGAGGTCTTAGGGTTTCAGGCTTTGGGATGGAGCGACGGTGGCTCAACGGTGAGGTTACAGTCACGAATCCGAGGGATGGAGGCGACCGTGGCAACGATTCAACTCAATGGTGACGCTCAAGGCCTTCGGGAGTCAAGCCGTTTCTGATTTCGGAGGGAGGGTGGAGTCGTGGCCTTCAGTGAGGGAGGGATGGATGGAACGAGATGTACAGAGGAAATATGAGAGGATGAATTTCATTGAAAGAGCAGAGGAGATACAAGAGGATGATATTTCTGGGACTGAGAGATCTGAACGGGATGAGATACTCTACAGAGGATATGTGATTTGGGAGGGACGGGAGGGACGAAGAAAATTTGGGGGACGGGAGACCCAGAGGATGGTTTTTGTTGTTTTTTGTTTTTAAATTCAGATTGGTTTTTTTGTAATTACAGTAGTCACATGGATGACTCCACGTCATTCGGGATGCAAAATTCGGGACTCATCTTCGGGAGTTCTAGCATTTCTCAATCTGAAAACTATTCCATCTCATATTTCTCTCTCCATCTTTCTTGTCCATCCATCTTTTTCCCCAACCCGTTGGACATTCCAACAAACAAATCCTTCCCATTGTCAAGCATTAATTTGGTGCGTAGTCAATATGACAAAAATCTTTCATAACATTGGATGCAAAACTTTTCAATTTATACAATGACAATATACACATGTAAGAATATAAATCTCAGTCCTATAAATGCTTGTATTTCAATGTGCTTGATAAAAAAATAGAAATACCCAAACTTTCTCAACTCATCAAATTACAAATTCCTAATTTTTAACAGTGTGCAAAATAGAAGATGAATTGAAAAGGATAGGCTTATTGTGAGTGGAAGAGGATTTCACTATACTTCGAGATAGAATGACGCACGTTAGAGGTGAGAAATGGAAAGAAAAATGAAAGTGGGGAAAACGTACTAAGGAGGAACACTGGATGAAGGCAAAGATATTGGAAATAACCAACTCGCTTGAGCGGGTTTTAAATGCAACAAGTGAAATTATTCCCGCCTCATGCACTTGCTTAAGCGATACCTCACTGTCTGGAGCTAATTATGAGCGAGTACTAAGTCCATTGGACGTTTTATGCATTTTAATTTCCTCCAACAATCGTTGATATTTTTTTACTAATAATGAAATAATATGTAAATCAATAATATAATAAAATGTGGCCATCAGCTATAAGAATTTTATTAGTCATTATTCATTTTTCTTTTATAAATTTGGAGTAATTAAATTTTGTTTTTATAGTGGGTGGAATATTTTGTGTGTGTGTTTTTTTTTGTTCTAATTTGTTTACATGCATGGAGGAAAATAATGTTTGATTCATCTTCTTTATTAGTAAAGGAAATAATAAAATAATTATTCAATCATTACAATAACTTTATAATCATTGGTGGATTTGATATATTTTTCAACTTTCCATAAAAAGTAATAAACTTATATTAACATTCAAACGTATCTAAACTCATTTTAGATGTATCTCATATAACTCTCTTCACTACTCAATTCACTATTATTCATAAAGAATTAAGCTCAACACAACATCCAAACGCAGCCTAAATGATGGTTTGAATAGTAAGATGAGATGAGTTAAATAAAATATTGTTAGAATAATATTTTTTAATATTATTATTATTTTAGGATTTGAAAAAGTTTAATTGTTTATTATATTTTATGTGAAAATTTAAAAAAATTATAATAATGAGATGAGATGAGGTGAGATGGTTTTTGTATCCAAATGAGCCCAAAGATCATTCGGTCCGTTTTGATCTGATTCATGAATTGAAAATTTTGTTCTATTATTTTTGTCAGATCATACCATTAGCTATCAATCTGATTCAACCAATTGACATTTTAATTTATAGATTAAGTGATCTATTTAATATTTTATATATGATTAATGAATATTAAATAATTTCATTGTATATATAGTCAATATTAGTGATTCCTTGAATGAAAATTACATAAGTAACTTATATAACTACTATATAAAATAGTCACTACAACAAATACGGATTTTTCCCACGATATATGATCATGACAAATAGTAGGTAGATGACACGAAATCCGATAGGTCTCAATCTGGTCCCGTCTAAAAAAATACACTCCGAGGCCAATTAATAAGACTATCGGCTTGGTCCAATCTAGTCTACACCATTCGGTTTGATTGATTTTTTCGATTCGGACCGATAGTTTTACAACTCTACTAATTGCCGTTTATTTTTTATAAAACTTCTTTGTAATATAATAACACTTTTCTTTATGAAATGGTGGGAAACGATCATGATTCTTATGATCCAAACCATATTAATTCGATTTATTTAAAATAAAAATAAAATATAATAATAAGTTATTGATGTAATTGAAAACGATAAAATTTAAAATAAGATGATCAATTATTCATTTATCATCATTCGAGTTATGCACAAAGTACAAAATCAAATATGAGCCAGGCTAATTGTTCACAGGGTTGTAGCTTGAACAAAAAACATGTTAGGGATCGAATCGTTAATACTACGCAGTCACGATAATTAATCATAAAAGCCAGACAATTAGTTTTGTATCAAATGCTTAATTTACTCATGTCCAGCAGCTTGCTGATAAGCATTAATCGATGCAATTATTAATGTTGATTAATTAAGCTCGGGACTGATCTGATAAAATTGGCAGCTCAGGCATACGATCCATGAAAGTTCAAAACGCCTGGCTAGCTAATTAATAGAATTAATAGCTGCATGCAGCAATGCCCTCTGTCTTGCAATAATTTCAATGCATATTGCATACCTAGCTATATATAATGATCATGTTTCGCATGCATGGCAAATTCACGGAAGAAATTAAGTACTGTTTTATCTCATTAAACATCTAATTCCCTTCATCAACACGTGTAATCATTCCTGCTTGGGTGGATAACATACATTTTCAGTCCCGTTAAATGGAAAACAGATCGTTTTTCACCCACCGTCTGAATTAATTGGCATAATTCGTGGAATTTGAATCATACAACCGTACGTTGATTAATTCTAGTTAACACACGTCATGTAACTTAATAGATAGCATGCGTGTACCTACCCATGACAGATCAAGATAAAAATCTTGATCATCTATCCATGTACAACTTGGGATATATCTCCAGTTAGCCCATTTAAAATATTTCCAATCCAGCAACTCATGCAATTGTTGTCAAGACAGGATTAATTAACGTACATTAAACCCACATTAATTAGCAGCTTCCTAAAACGACATATATAATATCTATATCACATCTAGAGATCGATCGATCTATAACCTACCTTGCAGCAAAGGATATTAATATATACTGTAGTTTGCAAGCAAATTAACCCCCCCATGTAACATTTTATATCACATAAAATCATGATCTATTAATTCAGGATGAATAAATTGGCTCTTCTGCTATGGTATCTAAAACTGGTTTCTTTGACCTGCACATGGACAACCTATGCATGAACTCCGGTGTCAAGAACTCCTCCATATCATCCAAATTTAACTTTGGCACCTCCACATGATGAGCTGCCTCGTTTTCCATCATTTCATTGGTTGTTCTTCCCTCCACCATCTGTGGAGCTTTCCCAGACTCAATTAAGAACCTATCCTTCCCACCGGACACGCTGTTCTTGCCCATGGAGTTGGCGGTGAGGAACAAGACGCCCATGTCTGCAGCTGACACGACAGATCTCATTCTCTTCATGGGGAACATGACGTAAACGTTGGCCATTTCTAGATCTTCGTCGGCGTTGAGCGCAGAAAACCTCCGTCCGATGTGGAGAGACCTTGAGTTTACGAGAAAGAAGTTCGGGATTTCGAGCATGAGTTCGGCCGCCTTAATGGGTTCATGGAATTGTCGAATTTCGCCGCCAGGAAAGATCACTTTTGTTGCTCTAGAATGCTTGCCTCCTGGGGCGCCGGCCAGCGTGCAAGAGATATAGTTGCCCATATTTTTGCGCTGCAAAAAGATTAATGCATGTACGTACTCTTTCAATATAAGGTATGATAGCAATTCAGATCGGACTCCGGGCACAATTTCCAACCGGAGAGAGAGAGAGAGAGAGAGAGGTGGGATTTGGTGGGGGGAGATTTGAAAGAGTGAAGGGTTTAAAGAAGAGACGGTGGGAGGTTGAAATGACTTTGTCGTACGCGTCGGCCGTGAAGGTGATAATGGAGATGAAGTTCTATTTGGAGGATGGAGTCAACTCTCTAAGGCAAATGGAAAAAGTCTAATTAGAAATAAATAGCAATAGAATATTCTGAGAGAGCTAGTTGTACCCAGGTTGACATTTGCTAATTAGACTCCGCGTCGGGGAAGGAAGAAAGAAAATGTACTAAAATAAAAAATAAATCTTCACAATTTTTTACTATTCACATAATTTTTATACACCATATTTTTTTTTTATCAAATATTTAATATATGAATAATGAATAAAAAAATTAAATTAATTTAAAAAAAGAATAAACTTAAAAAAAATTTAAAAATATTAAAAAAATGTGATGTATAAAGATTTAGAAATTTGTGTTGCATTGCTCAAAAAAATACATCATGTATTCATGTACATAATACGTACACATGAAACAGATGGAAGGTAACCTAATTTCCAGTTGATAGTTTATCGGTCTCTTTCCTATGTGTATTATGATATGAGAAATATTTTAAATACAAAAAATTTATATAAAATTAATCTTATAAATTGACGTGACCGTTTACTTTAATAATTTGTTATATCGTAAATTTATTTTTATTATAAAATAAATCTAATAAATTACATAAAATCACAATCACATAAATTTATAAAATTACTTTTATATAATCACTGTATCGCTTCTCTCGTCATGTATGGACGGGCATAATAATAACAACTCTACAAATCGCAAACATTTTTCTACCGCTGACGTACGTGTAAGACTTGATCCTTTTTGCCTCCGTGATGGAAATTTTCTTCCTCTCTTTTTTCTTGCTTTGAAGTGGGTGGGTCTTGGTCTTGGTCTTGTTCTAGTAGTTCTTGATCAAGTAGTTGTCTTGTCTTTCGTACAGAGTTAGATTATGTTTGGATCATTCATCTTATTCAAAATTTTTATCTCATCTCATCTCATTATTACAACTTTTTTAAATTCTTATATAAAATATAATAAACAATTCAACTTTTTCAAATCCCAATACAACTTTTTCAAATTTCAATTTAACTTTTTCAAATCTTCAAACTAAAAAATAATATTTTAAACTTTAAAACAAAACATAAAATTCTCATCTCACCTCCCAAACATAATCAGTGTTAGTATAACAAATCTAATCACAAGCTGCCTAATACAGTTTGACCACGAGTGAATAGTAAGCAGCTTTGAGCGAATCAATCTTCAGCTTCTTTTTTTTTTTTAAGTTTCTTGGGAGAAGCTGAAGCCGGTGCATGGCGGTGTGTCGGTGTTCAAGTGCATGCGGCCGATGATCATATGCGCGCTGCGTCACGGGATAGACGTTGGTGCCACATTACAAAAGTACTTTTTTTTTTCTGGGAACATATGCCAATTTAATACTAAAGTACTGTTATCATGATGGTTCTCCCACATGGAGAACAGTACTTGCGGTAAATGTGTACACACACATAGATATATATATAGATATATATATAGACTGTAACATTTTATAAATGTCTGCAGCTTTTAATTTCCACTCTTACTAGAGTGCACTCACTGGCATGCAATTAGGTCTATGAATTATTGGTTCCACTCTCTTTTATGTTCCAGTAATGATTCCAATCCCATTACCACGGCCAGTCACTCCATTCCATTCACTTTCGATGGGGATGGTGCAAAAAGATCAACTAAAATTAAGATAGAATACACAATTTGCAGTACGGTCGCCAATTCTATAGCCTATTTTAGATATTAATATGGTATATCATATAATTAAAGATGACATAATTTAAGATAGAAAAAAATCTATTCATTATCTATTTTTTCATCATCCTCTCATTATCTCATGATGTGGTATTAGATGATAACTAGGTTCATAAGTAAAATATAATAAATAATCACTAATCATTTAATGCCACGTTATGAGAATGATGAAATGATGATGAAAATTAAGATGATGAGTAGAATTGCTCTTTAAGATAAAATGTAACATTTTATCAAGAGTTATATATATATATCAATAATGTTATGCATCAGCTACTATTTACTCCCACCCTATCTCTATAGCTTTTTCATAGGGTGTAAAGGTATTTTTCATAAAATATGAGGGTGTTGATCATAACATGTAGGGTATGAGATAGTGAATAGTGACTGATGAGAATAATTTTCCTATATATATATATAGCATTATTTTTCAAAGTAGTATTATGTTTATAGCAGACCTCGTGGACACTGATCATGCCCTTATATGTGAATACAAATATATGAATACAATTTTCATCAACTTAGCGAACTCTATGAAAATGAATGTTCAAAAAGAGACTGTTCTATGAGATAGGCCAATCAATACACACAACCAAATAATTAGTGAAAGTCATAAATAATCTTAATATTCATTACCGGCCATAAGGAAAAAAACCTCTTAAGTGGTAATAATCCGATGTAAAATAAAATCTAAAAAGTAGTTTTGAGCATATGAAGAAAAAAAATATATTATTTTTTTCATTATGAATTCTATGGCAAGAGACGCCAACTCATTTATCACATATTTTAAGGTGCTTTTTTTCATTGAAGCGATTAAATTTTAATAAAATGTGATATTGTTTTATAAATAATGAAGAATGCAAATTAAATATATTAAAAATTATATTTATAAATCGGTATGAATAACTTATCTAATAAAATGATTGCATGACATAATTTGAGTTGAAGTTTAATTTTAAAAATTTAAAAATTATAAATTTAATATTACTATTTAAATAATATAAATAATATATTCTACATATCCATTTAATAATAAAATGTTTAGATCTGACCCAATAGCTTAGGGGGGAACCGGGAAAGTATCCACATAAATGGGCCTAATTTGAAATACTTGTAAATCCTTTGATGTTTTTCCTTCCCTGACCTTCCCGTTATCTCCCTCTACTTTACTTAACAAGGGTGGAGAATAGTATACCACCTTATGATAACAAGAATCAAGCAATATATTACTTTTATAATATATTGGACCAAACTGTCTTATATTTAAAATATAGTTATATAAAATATTGTAAAAAATGTTGTGTAACTATCATTTTTCAAATACTACCATTTGAAAATCCCTATAATACTAACAACCCAATGGCATGAAACATCTTTTAAAATGATCTAATTAATCTACTTAATTATGATTTAATCTATAGTGGAAAAATATTAACGTAATCTAGTTATTATCCTCTAAATAAGCCAGCTTACATAAGCTTAGATGATTATGGTCAAAACACATGCATGTTATTAATGTTATACCCTTAAGATCTTCTTAATCCAAATCAGCACCAAATTCATCAAAATTCAAATAATTCAAAACTTGCAGAAAATAACCACTAGATTTATAAGATTGTCAAGAGTTTTTGTTCGAATTTAAAAACAAATATATGAACTAGTTATTAAATGTTCCACAATACAAATAATAATAAATGGTGTAGACTCGTTTTATATGTCTTTCTTATATCTCATTTTAAATCGCAGAATAATTTTACCTTATTCCGATTTATTAATGTATTTATCAAAATTTTTTTTTTTTTGAAAGTAATGTATTCATCATTCTTTATCCGTAAAGGTGGGAAATGGACTTTTGGGAGAGAAGATCCAACCCAAAGTTCAAAATGAGCGATTTAACGACCAAAGATCCCACGTTTCATCACCCTTCTTTCTCGCGGCTACTGCCTCTCGTGTCCCACCGCGAATCCCACTCTCTCTCTCTCTCTCTCTCTCTCTGTTTTTGTGTGTCTTCATAGAGAAATGATATAATGGCTGGAATCCGACTACCTCCGGAGGACCCCGAGCTCTCGTCGCAGCAAAGCAGAGGCGCGGTGTGTGATCTGGTGTCCGACGACGAGCGCTCCGTGGCGGCTGACTCCTGGTCCATCAAGAGCGACTACGGCAGCACCCTCGACGACGAACAGCGCCAAACCGACGCTTCCGAAGCCCTCTCTGCCGCCAACTACCGCGCCCCCTCAGATTACAGGTCTCGTTTCTCTATTTTTCTGTAACGCTCCGTCTGCTTCGTGAGAAATTTTCTTGGGAAGTAATGAGAAAATATCAAGAACACGTGAAAGGTAGGTTCTTGCATTGTTGGGGGAATTTTGTTTTCAATGTCGTTGCTTGAGTAAAATATGCAATGATCAGTAGACTGATTGTAAGCAAGATTTTGTAACTGTTTGCAATTTAGTTGTGCGATTTTGTTATGGAGTTCCTAAAAATGAAGGTCCATGAATATGTTAAAACAAAAGTTGTAAGACTATGTGGTGGAACGCGAAAGTGGGGGCTAGTTTATTTGATGCGTGGCTCTGTCAAATTCATTGATTATCAATTTTTATTGATCTAATGTTAATCCGAGGAATATATATGTGAATCGCCCACAACTTCCAGTCGCCGAAGAAACTTTTGGAATTGTTCTTCTCAGATTTTAGGAGCATATGATTTGTTTAAACTGTTGAAGTCTGTGGAAGAGCTGAATATGATGGCTTATTTGTTAACTATTAGTATTTTGATGTGCATACTGAGTTTTAAATCATGTATTGTGTGTGCAGTTCTGACAAGGAGGAGGCAGATGCTGAAGAAGCAGCGCAATCAATGCTAGGCCTTCAGAGTTATTGGGATTCTGCATATGCAGATGAGTTAGTAAATTTTCGTGAGCATGGCCATGCTGGAGAAGTTTGGTAAGTTTTGATTTGTAGACGTTATTCTCTTACTTTCATAGAATTTTGTAACTTTTGGGCATGGAAATCTGAAATCCATTTCAATTTTCACCGACTGTTATTTATGACACAAAACCTAAAAACTTTCCTAGATGAAATCAAAGATAGGAAGGGACTCAAATAATCTTAGTTTCTGTATATGTAATTAAAGCATCTGGAACATTGTTGCTATGTTATGCGATATATAGTGTTTATACTTATTTGATGACTAAAGGTATAATGAATATCGACCGAAAGAGGGTACACCTTGCGTACTTGAAGCATTAGAAACAGAGGCTCACATGAGTATAAACTTGATTGCACAAATGGATGCACATAAAGTGGCTGAAATCTTCATTTCTTCACTAAGATACATTATTGAGGTTTTATCTTAGGTCCCTGTATGATAGATGGTTTGCTTAAATGTGGTGTAAAGAACACTGAAGTGATTGGATGTACTTATTAATTTGATAGGGATA
This sequence comes from Pterocarya stenoptera, assembly GCA_003123785.1. Taxonomy (NCBI): domain Eukaryota; kingdom Viridiplantae; phylum Streptophyta; class Magnoliopsida; order Fagales; family Juglandaceae; genus Pterocarya; species Pterocarya stenoptera. Next base: position 19,870 of record QEOT01003904.1, read on the forward strand.
GAGCTAAAGAATGAATTTAGAAAGAATCTTATGTTCTTGTTTTTTTCTCAGTGAAAATAATCTATTTGTTTGTTTACCTATCTTTCTACAGGTTTGGAGCAGATGTCATGGAAGTAGTTGCTTCTTGGACCAAAGGCTTGTGTATTGACATTTCTCGAGGTTGCATGCTAAATCATGTTGATGATATCAAGTCTGAGCCAGTTGAGGGCGATAAATCTTTGTGTACATGGAGTGTTCTTGATATTGGAACTGGAAATGGTTTACTTCTTCAAGAACTTGCTAAGCAGGGGTATGCTTTGAAATCTGGACTGTATTTCTGGTAATATATCTTTTTAACGTAGTGAATGCGATTGAAGGGATTTTCAGGAGTTGTTCATTAAAATGACAAGTGGAGATTTTCATCTAGAAATGCTTTGGTTGTATTTATATAAAGGATTGAGAATGTTATGTTTATGAGGATTTGTTTTGGAAAATGTTATGCAGGAGTTTTTTTCCTGCATTTGTTTGATTTAGAATGGGTTTTCACAAAAAGAGAGTAGGGAAAAAATTTGGCGACGGAGGGGAAAAATTAATGGGTAACATGTGGAGTGTAAATGCATCTTTATGTTACAAATTTCAGTCACATGTCAAGCACATTATCACTGAAGTGTCATTTTTAATGTCTATTTAAAGTGTCTGGAACATTACAAATTATTTTGAATTGTTGTGAACATTGAAAATGTCTATGTGGTTTGGGATGAAAAAATACCATTAACAAAAAAAAATGCAATAAATTTATTTAATTCAATTTAATATTGTAAAATTAAAAAAATAATAGGGTTTATATGCTCCAACCGAGGGGGAGGGGAGTGGGTTTGCTTGCAGAGCATTTTCAATCACCATTCATCCACGGCATAATTGATCAAGAATGGGGAGCTAGTCAGAGTTATTAAGCAATCTAACTACAGTAGGAAAGTTGCAGGTTGTGAAATATGCATTCACCATGTATACCCCAAATAATAGGTATGGCCAACAATTGAGATGAAATAGTTTAACTGCTTAAAGATCCAATGTCACCTAGCTTTAATCTCCTTGGTACATGCCTTGCAATCAATGAAATAGGCATTTCTACAATGTTGGTTGTCTCCCCCAACATTAGACATGATCAGTCTTCTTTGCTGCGTGTAACTAATGTAACTAAACAGTCTTCTTTACTGTTTAGAACTCTGTATATGTCTCTGCCTATTCTTTGATCAATAAAATTTGTTTACTTAAAAAAAAAAAAAAACTAATGTAATACCTGATTTCCTTATTTGATGCTAGCTTATTATTTTTTATTAGGAAGAACAAATAATAAAAATCTCCAGACAAAGTCATGCCAATATTTTACCTTCCTGAACATTACTGTACCATCCTGTTGTCATTTGGGATGGTCAATTTTATGTGATTGCATTAGTTGAGTAGACGAATAAGGAAAAAAAAGTGATGGAAAATGTAGAGAGAAGAGACCAACCAAATACAATAGATATCAGTGTGTGAAAAACATAAAATTTATTTTTGTATATGTCCTGTGTACTACAACAACACCTCTTTTAGTCCTCAGTTAAGCGTAACTTACTTATTATTTTTTTGTTTGATTTTAACCTTGATAGTTGTAGGGCATGATTCTGAAGATATAATGATGTTTTGGTTAAAGTATGAACTCATGTTCTTTTTGGATTCAGATTCTCTGATTTAACTGGTACCGACTATAGTGAAGGGGCAATTCAGCTTGCTCGAAGCCTTGCTGATCGTGATGGATTTACCAACATTAATTTTTTGGTATGACTAAATCTTGAGCATATTTTGGAGTTATGAAGAGTAATAATTCTATGTGGAATCTTAATATCTTTAATTATTAGTGGGTTGATAACCTTTAGGGGTTGGCTCAAGTGGTAAAGGCCTTGGTCTTGGTGGTATGCTCCCTCCAAGGTCCAAGGCTCAAATCCCATTGGGTGCAAACAATCTCTAGGGGCCATTGGACTGGAGGATTTTCCTCTTGAATTACCGAGGTGCACTTGCCGGAAACTTCTTGCCGAGAGCTTGTGCACCCCCGGGATAGTCAGGACGTTGTTCCTGGATACCCGGTGCCAATAAAAAAAGAAATTGTTAGTGGGGTTGGTGCAATGGTTTTGCGTGCCTAAGAAATGGACTTGTATTCTCCTGTACCACATTCTTAATAGGATCTTAGCACCAGATACTTTTCCAATCTTTCAAATTTCTTTTGTGCCTTTTAGAAGAGAGGGAGGATGGGGAGAAGGTGAGGTGATTTTTATTTTCTGACTTTACCTCCCCTGCCCCCTTTTCTCTCCCTCAGAGCACGTTATCACTTTTACAAATTTTATCTGCCATTTTATTGGCTGCTTGATGAACAGTTGTCTACTTCAAAAGATAAGGTTAATTAGGAGCTTGAAAAATCTGGTCTGGCTTGAATTTCCAAAACAGAGAAGTCTGCAGCTTGAAATGGATCCAGTAAATCAATAGAAAACATGTTATTAGCGAAAAAATTTTCATTTTTCTTTAACTTCCAATACATATACGTTTAAACCCCAAAGTAATTTTTGACCTCACCAAATGAATCAATTTGTTTTGATAGGTAATCTCACCAAATGAATCATAAGTGGAACCCACACAAAAATCTGAAAAAGAAATCTTACAAACAATAGATCCTACCACTTTTGCAAACAATAGAACATCTCAAAAGAGTTTTCACAAAATTTTCATTAAGTTTCTTATGAAAACATGCTCATAGTTTCCATTAATTTTCTTTAAAGGGACTAGATTAATGCACTGCTAAGAAGATTCACGGGTAAATTCTTCTTTTCAATGTAATACTGTTATGGTGATTGGTGATGAAGTTGGGCTCCTCTCATTCTTGATCAGTGTTGTTGAAAGCATTAGGTGCCCTTTTTCTACATACCTGCCAAGTCATTTTTATGAGTAGTCTATTAGACTGTAAGAACGGAGTTGTATAATTAATCAATATTCAATTGCAACTAGTTATGGATCCAACCATTTT
>QEOT01003904.1:30911-75574 GCA_003123785.1 Pterocarya stenoptera
TTCCTTACTATATATCTCAAGAGCATACATAATGAACTATAGATTATGCAATACACCAGCACAGAAGTAGTTAAAGGACTTCACCAGCCTTGCAAGGGAAGCATTGCCTAGAATTTAAATTCCAAAAACACCGACTGATTCCTTAACTTTTTCTACATGAGATAACCCTCTAGCTGAAATTTTTTCTCCAGTTCTTGCAATTATAAGTTTTCAAGGAGTATGACGTAGGGGAATAGGAGTCAAAAGATTTCACACACTTGTCCCAAAGACATTAGAGATATAAATTTTTTTACAAGTTAAATTGATTTTTTAGAACGAATTTTAAAGGGTAATTTGTCGATAACAATAAAGCTAATAAGTTTATAAAGCGGAATGGTGAATTTGAGAGACATGATTGACAAATTGGTGTTACTAAATCCTTTTCAAGGAAAAAATTCACAACTCAATTTAGCAGGAAACTTTGCTCCCAAAACATCAGTAAAAAAGGAGGTTAACCAGATGTTGTAAAAGCATTGTCAAAACAGATCCCAAAGCTAACCTGATGGTGTCGTCGACGCTGGATAGCAGTGAATGCTCTTACCATAATATAGATTGGCAAAAGAATCCCAATGATCCTTAACATCAGTAACTGCAATACAGTGACAAACATTAGACATTTGTGTAATATCATTAAGCCATTGAATCTTCTTTCACTAAACAAACAGTATACGCCAGCCATACCGTGAACAATGTCAATGAGTATTCTCCAGCTCCACTGATTATGATTGGTAGAGTATGACGTAAAACTAGAAGAACCATAAACTGCAAATAAAAGACAAATAAAACACCCTGATTGTTACAATGGTGTGATCTGGTAAGCCAGCCTAACAAGGATCGTTTTACATGGACAATCAGTAGAATTTAGGGGCACATTTACTGTTTGAGGGTAAAATGGAATTATGTTCTTAAAATACTCTAATTCAATAGCATGCCATCACAAGCATAAAATCGGACCATTATTTTGGAATTGGAAGTCAAAGGCAACAAAAGCTGTATCCACTGGCTTAGACAGCAAGGCTGTGAAGAATCGTATAAAACAGCTCTTTATGTAGTGAGCTGAAAACCTTCATCACTATCACCAAGTGGTCACCAACTATAAACCATCTATCATATGACACAGTTTGTCTAGTTCTAACTGATAAGTTCTGGTCAACAAAGTTATAATTGTTGGCATTAAGTATTTCGCAAGGCTGCAGTCATTTTGATAAAAATGATTTGCTGGGAGAACTTTTTCCAGGAACCCTGCTGAGGAGGCTGAAGAGACATCATTAATTTTCTTCAAGCTTCATAATTACGCATTCGTTTAGAATAAAGCCTGCAAAAAAAGGGCGATGTGGACTCCTTGGGCTATTTTTTGTTAGAACTAAGAGAACCAATCAATATATACCTGCAAGGCTTTCCTAAATTTTTTTTTCAACAAGCAAACAAGTTTCATTCATAAAAATAAATTACAAGCAGTCAAAGCCATCCAGTACAGTAAAAAATTACAGCATAACAGCCTAATTTCATTACCAAGTAACAGAACAAGTAAACAGCAGCCAGGTGGCAATATTAGTGTCTATCTTTTAAGTCACACCAGCATGGCAGTGCTAGAGGGAGAGAGAGAGAGAGAGAGAGAGAGATAGTACAATTATAGCAACTACACGGCAGCAAATCAAGCTTCTTGAAGGAGTTGAATATTCATCAAAGTCGGTGTTTAAAAACTCATGATCACTAGCAACCATTGGTATAAATTGAGGGTCATGCAGGTCCCTTCTAGAAATCTCCCAATTTCCGCTGAGGAGGGTATCACAAAAGGAACATTTTTAATGAGTTAAAGAAAAAAAATCCAAGTTCCATTGCTCTAAAATAAAATAGGATATATCAGCTAAAAATTAAGTACATCCAGGTGAAGGATACCTGAGATTTATTGGAATGCCACCATAGTGAAATAAAGGCGGAGGTGCTGTATAACCTGGCTCATAATGCTGCAGTTTCAAAGTTCAAGCATCAAAGAGCTAGTGATCATTTCTTCTTACTTGAGATGATTAACATAAAAGTTAATTTATAATAAAGTACATAAAACAAAGGCAGACCTGACAGCAAATCTCACAGATGGTGTCACCCTTCTCATTGCACCACCTTTGAACACATTTACGGTGCGCATACTGCAATATTTGAAAAGGAATCTAGTCATTGTTTTTTTTTATAAGGAATCTAGTCATTGTTTGGAGCCTAAAAGCCAGGAGCGTAAGTCCCACATCAGAGATAATTTTATATGACCACTTCATACCATAGTCCAGGATAACTCTCCATTAGTCTAAGTTCACTACTTGCTCGTTTAGGATCACATAAAGAATATATTAATGCTCATTGTTTATGACAAGATCTTTGTCCAGAGATTAGCAGCCCAATCAGCTCTGCTGTGAGTCTAGTTGCTTGGTGATCAATTAAATACCCAGTCACCAAAGATAATGTCACCTATGTGTTTAGAACCTAATTTAACATATCATTATTCATATTTACTATAATTCATCCTGCATTTTCTTTCAGCTATTAGCTTCTCCATTATTCTTCCTTAACCTTAAATGTCCTTTTAAGAATCCAATTGATCGCCATGTAAAAGTAAGTTGGGAGTGCCAAATCCAAAACAAGGGATGAGCATTGAGTTGCTATACTCGAATTTACTGAGAACAATGAAACCAGCTGACTACCCAATTTTATTGGAGATGGTTCAATCGCATAAAAGGCTAGATAAAGGTTGTCCTCTAGAATCGTATAAAAACGGGTGGAGATCATTGTAAAAATAAGCAATCCCTTTTACTTATAAAAAAATAAGCGTTATTTTCATCGTGAGCCAAGTCAAAAGCGTACAGCAATATTTATGAACACAATCGATAATTAAACTCAACAAGCCTCAAATCTAAAGTAAAGGAGTAGTTGCCAAAGTAAGCTACTGACTGACCTTCAAGCTGCCGCAGCAAGAACAGGGCATCTCCATGTTTGACTCTTCATCCTCATCATGGCAAATCCTACATTCTACCAATTTACTTGGACATACATTAGTACTGACATCCATCCTATAGGAAGAACTCAAATAATTTTGGCTTGCTGAGGGCTTGGCTTGCTGCAACCAGTTTTTGCTCTCAAGAGCAGCTTCAAGAGTAGATTCAGTGAGCAGCCGATCCACCAGCAACACGAAATGATCCCCCATCCTTCAAAGTAGCAAAAAAATTGAATTCAAAAATAAAAATCGAAATATTAGTTAAAATCCAAGCCAACCCTATTTGCAGTCTATTTCTTCTTCATCAAAGTCTGGGAAAGTAGGTTCCACAAATCCCACTGCGTTACAATGTGGAACTGAATAGGAAATCAGAGAAACAATTGTGAAAATACCTACATTACAATCAAAGCACGATATGAGTCTGCAAGAAACCCTTGCCGTAAAATGATAAGTAAGAAAAAAGAACATCTCAACTGAGAGCAAAATATTCCCCAAAAGGGGCCAATGTAATAAACTAGATGAAGAATACAGGAGAGAACAAGAAATTATAGGACACGAGTTTTCTATAATTCGGCACTCATGAACAGGTCCAATCAATTACTAGTTACATGTATTAGAACGGAAAAGGCATAGAAACATAAGGATTCCAATTAGGTTCTATAGATTTTCCAGCCTTATGTGAGCAATCAAACGATATTTAGAATCACCGATTAATTGAAAAAAGAAAAAGGTATCCATCAGAACATTGAGAACCCAACTAGTAATGGCAGAAAATGATAGCCGATGCAAGCAGACAGCATATGGTACAGGAGACTAATTAGAAGAAACCCGTGAAAGTAGTGGTCGCCAGTCAAAAGAGCAGAAGTAAAAAACAATAAAGGACCATCAAGCAAAGAAGAAAAATAAGGGATGTAAAGCTGAAGAACAACAAATAAAGGGGGAAAAAGGATTAAAAGTAGAGATATCTTTGAATAGGAAGTGGAAAACTCTAGTAGATAGGATTCGAAAGCTTAAAAACTCCAGGAAGCGCAAGCGACAAAGATTTCAAGAAAACAACAAGAAAAATATGAAAACCCAAAAAAGAAATGCAACTTTGAAGAAGTTACACGGTTAATGAACCACATTCAACCCAGAAAGAAGTTTAAAATAAAATCAAACCAAGATTTTATTCAAAGGTGACAGCGAAACCCAGATCCGACACACTTCAATAGCTTCAAAATGCAGACATAGTGAGAAAGAAAAAGAGAGTCAGATTGTACAAGGTGTCACCTTGATGAATAAAAGAACATGCTTTAAACGAAGACTGCTTCTATATGATTGACATGTAAGAAATATTAAATGAGAGAAAGAGAGAGAATATAGAAAGATTCAATGAGGGAGAGAGAGAGAAAGAGAGAGGGTTACGAGAATGGGAATGGAATCTTCTGCAAGCGAAGAAAGCAGCACTCTTTGCCTTCTTCCTCCTACTTGATTAAACGAGGCAACATATGGAGTGCCCTCGTATATAACAAAAGTAATCAAAATCAATTCTAAAGGTAAGCTCAATTGTAAAGGTAGCACAATTCCAAAGTAGATAGAAACACAAATTCTCTCTCTGTAACGGCAAAAAGCCCAACCCCATCACCACCACGATCGCCACGATTCCTCTCAGTTACTTTCTCCGCATTTCATGTCCCATATTTATCAGTACCTTTTAGTCGTATTTTGATTTTGTGGCTTGATTTTCATTAGTACAATGGAATCCCATCTCGTCTTTGTTTATTTCAGTGTCTGAGTAGTAGTGAGTGGGGCTTTGCAGTGGAATGGATTTTGTACGATAACGATGTGGGATGAGATGGAAGAGCAGGTAGAAGAAGTGGGCCTTAAATCACGGTGTACTATCTGAGTGCATGAATCATGAGCCCCACTTGCATTTTGTTTGCCCAAAAAATGCAAAATGCATTTTACCGAACAGTAAACCTTAAAGCAAAGACTTATATTAACTCATGCTATTTTTTTTTTCTCAAGGAACCATGATTTCATGCTGTATATCATGATTCCTTTGAGATACCTGCAGTGGTGTAAAGATCAATGCATGTGAGTATCGCTTTCAATCAATATATCTCCTTAGACTCCAAAAAAAAAAAAAAAAAAATCAATATATCTCCTAGTGTAATGAATACAGTAACCTCTGTTTCACCGGATACAATCATTTCTAATCATTTAGTGGAAACTCTATAAATCATTGATCATCTGGACCTGATAAATGTTTTGAACAAGTATCAAAGCTCTTCTTCGAGATCATCTATCTATAAAGAAATTGCTTTACTATATACATATATATATGATAGTAGAGAGACATGTATAATAGACATTATCATACGTATTGCGAACATGTAAAAAGATTTTTAAACACTGAATCACTAAGTTCTAGCTATTATGCACATTACGAACATATGAAATGAAGTTAGCAGTACTTTTAAACATGCAACACGTGCCCTGTCGAGGGTACGTAGTATACATTGTGTAATGCATTTCATTCGTTTATCTTTCTTTTACTTTAGTCCATAAAATTTGAATAAGATTAAGGGCTGGTTTGGATTTTGAGATGAGATGAAATAGTTTTAGATGAAAGATAAAAATTGAAAAAAATATTGTTAGAATATTATTTTTTAATATTATTATTGTTTTGAGATTTGAAAAAGTTTAATTGAGATTTGATAAAATTTAATTGTTTATTATATTTTATGTGAAAATTTAAAAAAATTATAATAATGAGATAAGATGAAACACTTTCGAATCCAAACAGGGCTAGGGCTAACTCTTATAAATAGATCATGTTATACACGAATACGATGGTTATCCGGCCCATTGAATGAATGTCTGTTTCGCAGTAGTAGGCATCGCCTTAGGAAATGATATATATCCATAATAATAAGGACACACCTAATGATTGAATTCTTTGCCTAATTCGTGGACAGTGGTTTAGAAGTTACGTTGGAGCTATGAATGCACACCTGTTCCATTAAATAGCTCAAAATGGCCTTTCATGACATTAATGGATTTACTTCATAGTTGGGAAATTATACATGATGCACCTTTTTCCGAGGCCAAGGGCTTAGGAAATGTGCCCGGCTAAGGTAATCCATCAATTAATATCGCATGTAAAAACTACATTTTGAAGCACACCCCCCATCCCCCAACACACCGAAAAAAAAAAAAAAAACTCGTGTGATAGTGATGCAACACCGGACATGGGATTAATTGGTTCTCGTTCTGTGGCTTTCATCGAATCAAAACCTATTTTTTTTCCCTTGTTATCTTTTTTTTTTTTTTGGGTGTCAGCGTCGGGTTTAGAGGCAGAAATTGCATGTCTAAGATATATATCTTTAGTAGTCAAAGGCATGTGCCTTGATTGGTATAAATCTTTAGTCTCCAAAATGAAAGTTTTGTGTTCGAAACTCCCTCTCCAAATGTATAAAAAAAAGGATATATATCTTTAATAGCTGCACAGATTGATGATCATCAAATCATGAAACGTGGGCTACCTTGATATCGGATGGTCTTTCATCCTCACCATATGAATTCATAATTGAAAAACCCTTTCCAGTAAAATCAATTCCCTTCAGAAAAAAAAAGTGCATAATTTACAAAACTTCCTAAAATTTTATTTTTCAAATCTAACTCTGACGAATTATTAATGAACTTAGTTTGATCATTTAGTCATTTTGCTGACGAATTAGTAATAATAAACTTTGTTGATCATGATTTGTCACTCTTTGGTGCATTATGTTACTTAAGTTTGAGAGCAAAATATAGTGAGTTCATGTAAGTTGCAACTTTAACATAAAACCTTGTGTCGGCGCGGGTAAACGTTCTCCGGACAAAATGGGGCGGCTTATTTAATGAGCACGTGAAATCACATCCCACACCCACGAACTGCTGTCTCATTCTCAAGTCTCAAACTCACGGGAAGTATTTTTATCCAAAGGGATTCACGAAGCTGATCACATCACATGGATGCTGATAATATTGAGTTGTAAATAATGGACCATAGGCATGCAGTTCTAGTGAGGTATGCAAGACACAAGCACAGTGCTCTTCCTTAGATATCAAATGGTAGCTACAATTTTTTTATGGACAAGGACTTGAGTGATCAATCGATATTGACCACTTCTGCTCCAGGACCAGCAGTCAGGCCAAGACTAGATTAAAAGCTTTAGTGATTGCCAATGGCTTAACGCTGAATTGCATAAAACCAAAATCCTAGCTGCAGGCCAACCCGAAGGCGCTGATCCATGTCTAAAGCACTGAAGCAGGTTGAGGATCAAGCTCCACACCAGCAAGTTTATTTTTTAGTTAGATCAGCAGTAATTAACCATAATGATTATGCAGCGAGGACAAGTTACCAAAACTTTGTTGCTTTCTGATGAAAGATATGACGGAATCACATCTTTTGATGAAGGAAACATTGGTGCTTTTCATGGTTATAAAAGTTGTTCAAACTATTTATGTCTGATTCATGCAGATGAGTTAAGAAACTTTTTTTTAATGGCTCTTAAGCTTCTTTGAAAGAGTTGGTAAAGGTATTGCACGTTTATGAACAATATTCTGGACGGCTACTGAATAAGTTGAAATAAACAGTATTTTCCCATTTACTAATCTTTATTGTGGGCACCATACCACCAATTTATACAGGAAGATTACAAGCATCCTTATTTTGTATCGACCCAATTCAATATTATAAGGATAATTTTTATTAGGCCCAGAATACATTGATGGGCTATGTTGAAAAGTCCAATTGCAAATTATTGGTTAAGCATGGATCCAAAATTTGTTTTTCGTGATTAATAGTTTTGTGCGATCCAATAATTTATTTTACAAGCCCAAAAATATCATCGGCCGATTACTTAACATCCAACAACTATTTTAAGCCGTTGCACGTCTCATCATCCTTCGTTGGAATTTCCTCCTTAATTCCACCGGTATATATTTATTATTATTATTAATTTGTTTATTTATATATATATCTATTTTTAAATTATGATTTATTGGTGGAAGTCTTCCTTTTTTCAGAAGAAGGAGAAACTCTATAGATTCCACCAAGTGGAGTCTAAGTAATTGGTCTATAGATTGCAATACAATTGAACATGTTTTCTTAGCTCATTTTAGAACACTATACTCTTTCTCAAATTCAAGCTTCCCTAACAATTTAGACAATCTATTTGAGAGGCAAATAACAGATCGAGAAAATGAAACACTTCTGATGATACCAACTGAGGAAGAAATATTTGGGGCATTGAAGCAAATCCCGAATCATAAAGCACCATGTCCAGATGGTATGACATCATTATTTTTTAAGCACCATTTGCATATCATAAAAAAAGATGTCATTAGTATAGTGCAAACCTTCTTCAAGAATGAAAAATTGCTCAGATAGATAAATCACACAAATATTACACTTATCCCAAAAATTCAAAGCCCTAACAATCTAAGCCAATATCGTCCCATTAGTCTTACAAATGTCATATACAAAATCATTACCAAGATTATGACTAATCTTTTCAAAGCCACCTTGTACAACATCATTTTCCAATTACAAACAACTTTTGTTTCTGGATGTTTTATAAAAGAAAATACAATAACTGCTCACAAACTTTTTCATCATCTCAAAAAAAAAAAAAAGGGGAGGAGGAGGGAAAAGGACTGATGGCCATAAAGCCAGATATGGAAAAGGCTTTTGATCAAGTGGAGTGGAATTTCTTTTTTATGATAATGAAACAATTGGGATACGATGTAGCCTGGATCAACCTGGTAAAATAATGCATCACGACAATAACTTTCTCTGTACTAATAAAGGACTCTCCCAAGAGGTTTTTCAATGCGCAACGAGGATTAATACAAGGCGATCCACTATCGCCTTTTTTATTCATACTAGTAATGGAAGCATTATCATGGATTCTTTTAAAAGCAGAAGTGTAAGATGCAATGGAAGGAGTCAAAATCAGCAGAAATAGTCCTCTAGTCACTCATCTTCTTTTTGCAGATGACACGATTAGTTTTGAAAAAGCAACAAAAAGAAATGCAAAAACCATATCAGAAAGTCTTGACAAATACTAGCAGTGGTCAGGTCAGAAAGTTAATATGCAAAAATCCTCCATTTTCGTCACAAGAAACACTAATCAAGAAGTCAAAGCAACAATCAAACAATAGCTACCTTATAAAGCATCCTCAGCAAAAATGAAATATCTGGGTCTCCCAACTTTTTTCAGCATGAGGAAAAAAGAAGATTATCAAAAGATATTAAGTAAGGTGAACAAGAAATTGGAAGGATAGAAACTAAAACTTCTCTCTCAAGCAGGAAGAACAACGCTGATAAGAATAGTTGCAAGCACCATTCCAACATACTTCATGGCTTCAAATAAAATTCCCAAATCAGTATGCAAGGCACTCGATACAAATGGCAAATATGAACCAAGCGATGCTAACAAAAAGGGGATGAGGAATGAGCAAAGGGCAAGATAAACTTTGGCATGCAATTCTATCAGCAAAATATCTCAATAACACAGATTTCTGGCAAACAAATCCAAAATAGATGGACTCAAGTCTATGGAAAGGAATATTGCAAACAAGAGATACACTGAAAATAGAAATGTGCTACTAGATTAGTAATGGAAATTCGATTAATATATGATTACAACCATGGATTCCCACTATGAGCAATTTCAAGCCTAAGCCATTACAAGGAATGAAAGAAGCTCATCCGCATCTAAAAGTTTCAGAACTCCTTAATGATGACCCCAGATCATGGAATATATAGAAAATGTAAGAGCTATTTAATGAAGAAAGTATAACTGAAATACAAAAGATACCACTGCCTTCATTTCCTCGGAATCTATAAAACAATATGGATCCCAAGCAATTCAGGTGAATTCTCTGTTAAAACAACTTATCAAATGATAATTAACAACCAGGAGACAGTCCAACAGCCTGGCACTTTGAACATATACAAAAGCATATGAAAACTGAAAATCCATGATCGACATAAGTTTTTGTTTTAGAAACTTCAATGGAATATACTGCCCACCAGATCAAGAATTAAAGAAATTATCCGAGAAGCCTCATCAGAAGAATGTCCTCTTTGCAACGAAGAAGAAGAAATACTAATCCATCTCTTTATAAAATGTCCAATGGTCAGAATCCTGTGGTATCGAAGCTCATAGCCGCTAAAGCTGGAAACTCTACCCATCTAGACTATAATGGATTGGTAAATGAAATAATCCACAATCATACATCATTTTCTCTTGAACCAACAAAAGCCCAACTACACAGAATATATCAGGAGTAGAAAGAAGCATGGAAAACAAAAAAGCAAAGCCAAGCAAACAATTGGAAAAACCCTCCTGATAACTTCCAGAGTTTCTCTTTTGATGCAGCTGTCGAAGACTCCTTCTCAATGGCTTCAACAGTATGCATAGATCATAATGGGAAAATTTTGGAAATTCAAACAGAAAGTCTTCTCACCTCCAACTCTTTATTAGCTTAAGCCAAAGCAGCTCTCCTAGCCACAAAAATGGGAAGGCAACAAGAAAGGAAAATTTTGGAAGGTGATTCACAGCTAGTAATAGAAACCATAATCAACAAAGAAACTGCCCACTAGCACGTTCAACCCATCATTGAAGACATCAAGCATATATCTGTCTCTCACAGGCTTTGGAATTTTGCCAAATTCATCGATCTGCAAATCGATGTACGCACTCTGTGGTGCAATGGACAGCCACCAACCTTATTTTTGGTTGCATACCCACTAACCTTTTATCTAAATGTTTGTTGTTTCTTTATAGTGGAAAAGATCCACCCTAAACTCAGTAGATCTCTTTTATTATCTATAATATATGAAAGCTTGCTTAGAAGAAGAAAAAAAAAATGAAGAGAAAACTAGCTGGTTGAAAATCTAATTTGTTGTGAAATGGTGGGAAGTTGATTCTTATAAAACCTTTTGGGTAGCATGCTTACATATTTACTCTCTGTTCTTAGTATTACTCGGAAGAGTGTGCAGGAAGCGTCGAGGTTGTTCTCCGAATGTTTCAGGGGAGGAAGCTAAATGGAGAGTCAATAGAAAATTGGCATCTTGGTCAGGCCTTGAAATTCTTGCTGATAGGGTGAATCAAGTGTTAAGGCCTAATATTGCGGTGGCTGCATTGTGAGTTTCTAACAGCTGGAATGTGCAAAGGAGTTAGCAGGGGCGGTATTGAAAGATTTATTGTAAAATCTTTGATGGTAAAATTGTAAGAGATTCTAAGCAAAACACTTACATTGTAAACTACTGATCTCATCCCTCTCCTGCAATGATCCGATTCTAGTGGAATTCAAAAACATTATGTGGAAAATATATTTTCCCATTGCATCCAGTGCGCCTGAAGTTATATTTCAAAGATTTATCTTTTCCTTAGACCAAAAGAACCTGAACTATTTCTTATTGTAATGAATACAACCTTTCAACTTAACCGCAATCAGTAAGAGAAATATACTACTTGAAATCAGCAAATATGTATTTCATAAAGTTAAAAACAGAAGTCAGGACATCCCCTAGGTATAAGGAAATAGCACGTTGAAGTACAGAATTATATACAATGAAAGGGAGAACAGAGCAAACACATGCTGCCAGAAGAGGAGAGCCGATGCCTCATTCACTGCATAACCCCTCAAGCTTGCGATTGCCCCTAATAAGATGGCACTTGGTGTTGTGTATTGCAGCAAAAGCACGAATCTGTACATGTTATCCCCGGGGACCAAAATATTCAGCTTATCAGCCAATAGAATGACCCCAATTCCAAGTAAAGGAAGAATTAAAAGCCTTGCTACAATGATGCCAATTGTAGTTCGGATCCCTAAATCAGATTCATTGGGACCTTCAGCAAGCATTCCTCCAAGAACAAGCATAGTTGAAGGCACCATTGCCTCAGCCATAAAATCTAAACTGTCTGTGATAAAAGAGACCACAGAGTCATCACTAAAAACCAAAGATTTAAGAGTAGGAACCAGTCCTATAACAATCGCTAACAGTGAAGCGATTGTTGGTGGCTGAAGTATGTGATGAATAGGAGTTTTCTCGGCAACAATTCTGATTTTTCTAATCATCCTAGCCTCTGCCCAACATCTAATTGACTTGGTACTTCTTGGACCTTCATCCACTGAATCAAGATCCGGAATGGTTGTTTGTGAAATGCCCGAGATGCTGTAGAAAAGCCTTGCAATAAAGGGTGTCTTGCAATGTTCGGTTTCCTTATCTTCGAGCCCCGGCCATTCAGCTTCAACAAGAAGCGGCCTACTAAGATCATCAGCAGCAGGCACTACCTCCTCTATTTCAGGCTCTCCTTCTTCAATGATCTCATAATACTCCAATGGGGGCTCCATCATGTGGTAAACAAGAGTGTAAACAAGTATAACAGCAACCCATTGGGAAAACGATACATAAGCCACACCGGAGGCATAACATTCCTGACCAAATGGGTTAGCAGTATTGTGGCAAACTGATGAAACTATTGCCAGAGGGAGGTTCCCTGTGTTTCCGAATGCGGTCATGATAATGGTGAATCGAAAGTATTCAGGTGGTGGCCGGCAAATTATTGCCACCAAGAACCCCAATACGCAGCCAATGGCAGTACTAAGAACAACATTTACGGGGATGAACCACCATTGAATGACACTCTCGAGAGTAATGCATGGACCAAGGTGAGTGAAGATCAAACAGGGCAAGAATAAGGCAAAAACAAGCTTGCTGAGTAACTTGAAAGTCTCTTTGGGGACAATTTGCGTTTTCCGGTGGGCAAGAATCAGACCAATGACACTCATAGATAGTAGTTTCAATAGAGGCACAATTGCAGTCAGAACATTAACAGCATCAGATTTCATGGTTCCAGGCAATGAAACACGGAAAACCTCCATTCCTTGTGCTTTTTTGTGCAATTGGATTCCCGGGAAACTCCTAAAAGTTGGCACACCCCTAAATCAGAAAAAAAAAAAAAAAAATCAATCCCAAAAACTGAAATTCAGATCCCAAGTCACAAATGCCGTATAAGAATTAGAATTCTGGCAGATGAGTCTCAGAAAACCCGGAAAACCTCTGAATGGAAAATGAAAAGCATGTTGAAGTTGAAGAACAAGAACGTCAATAGTTCACCAACTTCTATGCAGACTTCAAAGCATCGCAACTGATCGTTTCTCCGAAGTTCTATAACAAGAGATTCAGCCAGAAACATGAAAAGCCTTCCCCAACAAATTCCACTGAATCCACTCCCATAGTTTCGAAAACTAAAACATTCCTAGAATACCATTGAAATGGGAGAACGTTGGTTCCACGTATATTTCTACAATCTGAGAAACATATTCACAAAAAGATTTAATTTCACAGATGAAAAGAGCACTTTCGGAGAATCGAGATCCTAATGACACTATCAGAGAGGACAGTTTGGTAAGAGAACTTTACAGATATCATGCCATACATGGAAATGTAGGTCACTATGGAAGTGAAGCTAGCGATTCGTGTAGAAGTTTTGGTAGCTTTTGTAATGCTGATTGCATGATGTTTAATTAATAGGATATATCATTAATCCGGCCACTGTCATTATGTTAAACCATTTAAAACCCTGTCTTAATTAGGATATTACGCCTACACCCGATGACTTTGCTAGCCGGTGAATATGTACCGTGAATCCGTAAGAGATTCACGAGAACGGACCCGATTTGACTTTGAAACTGCAGACGCGTGGGTGACCCATTTACCCGGTACAACTCTCTCTCTCTCTAAAGTATAGAATGTTATTTTTGAGATAAGTTATTTAGCTTTTGTCTGCATTTACTTCTGCTCTAATCAATTGAAGTAGATTCCCGGCCATCTTCTTGATTTATAATTAATAAAAGCAAATAAGCTGTATTTATTAATTGAGGAATTCTATACGTCATTCCTTATTTTATGCATAGTCTTCTTCATAAGGTATAGGAATGTTTTTTATAGAGTGTGAGATGTGGGATAGTGAATAATAGCTACAAAATTTTATTTTTATTAATTATATAATATTCATGTGTCTTTCTTGATCATCTATTATTGCTCAATTATTAGCTCAACTAATTAAGCTGTTAAAAAAATGAATTCTTCAATATTCATTCGTTTGACAAATCACAAATCACAACGAGCATCATCAGAGAAGTGCCACGTCCAAACAATATATATATATATATTATATATATGTACATGTAAAATGTGTATAATATATGTGGATGAAAAATGATTAATGTAGTCAGCTTGCATAAGCGAGGGGCAATCGGTGCCTCCGTGTAAAATGAAACGTTGCATTTCCTTTTAGTGATAAAACGAAACGATACCGTTTCAATCAAAAAAACCTTCTCTATCACTAGTACCAGCACTTGTGAAGAACAAAGACTGCAACCAGAGGAAGAAGAAGCATAATACTTCTCAAAACCTGTTTCAGGACCTCGATGCCATTTCTAGTTGCAGCAATAGCAATTGCAGTGAGGTTTCTTCTGCGTCTATTGAAGTTGCTAGAGGTTGCCTCAGGTTTTTTCTCTCTCACCACTCTTCCTCTCCTTCTTCTAATTTGAAGTTGAAAATTCCTATTGAAAGACCCAAAATTCCCTCCAAAACCCCCAAATCAGCCCCAAATGGAAGGGTCTCAAAGCTATCTAAATCCAAGACCTCAAATGAGAACAATCTGTCAAAATCAACCGTTGAAGAAAACCCAAATATACTCTTATGACAGAAAGCGTCCAGATTCAAGAAAACCCACCTTGGAGAAGATGAAGAATGAAGACACCCACCAACGAAGAAGACGGCCTCTTTTTGCATTTCTCTCTTCTATTTTTATTTTTATTTTTCTCTTTATAATGATTAGACTGTCCTCGCTGTGACAGACGACAACAGTTGGAAACTATTCGTCATAAGACATAAAGCACTCTCATTAGATTAGGTTATGCAAAAGCAAATTCAACAATATTTGGTTAATAGAGTCTTAAAATGTGTTGTATTAAATTATACAAATATAAAAGGGGATAATTTTTTTGCTATAATAAATTAGTGTTATAAGTCAAATTTGATAATTACTGTAGCATAGCAAAATAGAATAAAAGCTATTTTCTTCCTTACTCCCAATCATAATTTGGTTGCAACAGTTTTTTGAAAGCTATAATATTATTATTAATTAACATATAATCAGTAGAATGATAAAATATAATAATATTAAAATTTTTAAAAAATAAATTAATATTATTTTATTATTATATAAAAAATTATATATATAATCCCATTGGAAATTAGATGCGAATGAAATAATTTAACAAAGATAAATTCATGTTATATTAGTTAAAACATAAGTTTGTATCTAACTATTCAAATGAGAGTGCTGTAAGCTAACAAACTTTCGTAAAATCTTTGAGATCGAGCGATACCTTACCGTCCACACAGTTTGTAGCTCTACCTAACCGTTCGTGACTGTGAGTCGACGCTTTAACTGGTTTTTTCTTCTTTAATAAATATCTATAACGTTAATATATACTATAAACATATGCTTCTGAATTATGCATTAAGAATGATTTTGTAATTATTACTACAATTTTCGTTTGAGATCATAATTGATTCCAATATTTGAAATTAACTTCAAACTGTTCTCAATTTATTATAATTATATAATTAAATTGGCATTTGAATAATTCACACTTCATTATTTCATTAATAGGGAAATAAATTTAATTTATTCTGCATTATAATAATTGATGTGTTCACGTGAATTGAATTTATAGATCATACATATATATATATATATAAAGAAAATTCTATACACCATACTACCATTCTATTAAAGATGATGCAGCACATTTATTACCATTAAATGATCATTTATTACATATTTTTTTATTATCTAATGGTGATGAATATACCACATACTACTTAGTATGATCAAAATAAGATGAGAATGTGGTATATATTATTACTCTATATATAATAAGTTAAAATCTGATGGGACTGGATATTTTATCCGAAATTCATAAATACTCAAAGCTAATTTATTACTAACTATTATTTTATAGTACTCTAGTTATGGTTCCCAAAAAAAAACATATAAAATTAGCCCAACCCCCGATCGAACACATGCATATATGTATGATGAGTATGGAAAGAAATAATGAATATATGCTCGAGTTCATTTTTTTTTTTTTTTTGTCAATTAGAAATTATGTCTTAAACCAGTGATCCATGAGTAATCCAAATTATAATGGAAGAGAGAGAATACAAATATTCCCACCATCCATTTTTAATTTGTATATATTGTAATGCGTGCCCAATGCACGATAATTATTTGATGCGAATAATGCATGGCTTTAATGATCACAAGGTCGGAACTCCTGGTTGCCAAATGCGCATGAATTCTTGTTTAAAAATATATATATAATAATAATAACATAAATCGTGAAACTTTGCATTTGTTCAACAACCGACGAAAATGATCTAGCGTCCATGCTGCGTACCATAATATATTATATATATCTGAGATCCAACACGTAATGTGCAGCATAAGATGCATTGCATTTGTTTTATAATTAATGACTGCATGGTACGGCACTGCCAGCCTAGCTCCTGCAAAAACATAAATATATAGATCGAATATTATTTGGGAAGGTTTTGTACTGACTTGAGATGAGATTGATGAATTGAGATAAAAGTTGAAAGTTAAATATTTAAAATATTATTATTTTTTATTTATTTTAATATTTGAAAAAATTAAATTATTTATTATATTTTATTTAAAAATTTAAAAAAATTATAATGATTATATGAGATAAGACGAGTGAATTGAGATTATTTTGGTATGCACATCTCTCCTAAGACAATATAATTTTGGTGTATATCAAGACGTTTATAATGATCAAAAAGTACTGATCGGTTTTAGTGAGAAAGTTAAGTTATGACTTAGGATATATATGATCAATATTTATACGTACAATCGTTTCGAGACGTACGCGAGATAATACTAATTTTTCTAAGGTGGTTCTAGGTAGTCCCCATGCATGCACTCATATAGTTAGTTTGACATCCAGTTCTAAGCGGCAAAGTTATGCAGGATACAACATCATGTAGATGAAACTCACTTAATTAGTTCAAATATTTGGAAATTTTTTTATGCAATTTTATGAATATTATTCTACTTTAAAACATTAATAGAAGGAAAGTACTTAATTTCTTAAAACATATTTTTACCTTTTCATTGGGTTGGATCATTTCTTCAAGCATATTTTCACATTCTCACAAAATTCATTCAGAAAAACCCGCGTATATCACAATCTTTGTGTTGGGCTTTTGGTGGTATATATTGTTTGGTGGCGGCTCGGTTGGATTATTTAATCTGACAATAATGAATTTTTTTAGTGAATTTTCAAGGAGACTTGGACTACAGATCAGTGCAGGGTGAAAAATTTTCAGATCCATTTTTGGCTCGTGAACTGAACCGACCCACTAATTAGGGTTTTGCTATAAATATAAATATATATATATATTATTACTTCATACGGCTGCTATATTACAGCACTCATGTGTATTCCACGTACTATCATTTGAAATAAAACTATTTGCAGCTCCTTAATCATGTTATCAAATCATGTAAATCTTGTGTCCACATGTAATTGATTTCAATTTTTTGCTTTACAATTTTTTTTTTTTTATCGTTCTTAACACTTTGTAGTATATTTTAATTTGCAGTACCACATGAAAACATAATACATAGATCTTTGAGAAATGCTTTATATATACAAGTAAAAAGCTTTTGAACGTACGACAGCATATAAGATAATTATTAATCACTAGGAGCAGAAGTACTTATCATGCCAAATTAAATGGAGGTAATATAACGCAATGACCCAAGCAACCTTGTTAGGGATTCTGGTCAAGTCTCTAAATACTAAGTCCTCCTCGACTATGATCTCATTTGGTTGACCGAATTCAAGTCATTTTCTTACTTGGTTCACAATCAATGATGGCTATGGTGGCAATTTGGACAATGTGAGGTTAGTGTTTAAGCTAGGATGAGTATATGGGATGTTGAAAAAAATGACTAAGTGTTTGGATGGCTAGGCTTGCATGGGGTGTACGGCAATGGTGACTTGCATGGATGGCACCACTTTGGTGATTAGGATTAAGGTTTGGATGAGGTGGCTAGGGTTTGAGATGGAAGATGGATTAGGATAAGATGTGTTGGGCGGCTAGGGTTGGCTGAATAGGATAGTGAGTGCTTTTAGGAAGGTTTACTAAAAAATTGGAGATTTGATTTGGACAATGGTGTGGTCGGCCAAGAGTGATGAATGAGTCAACTAGGGTTTCCAAGTATGGAAACCCTAATATGGCAAGTAGGGTGGTCGACCAAGTCACTCCTAATTAGGAAGGTGTTGGCCGAAATTCACTTGGATGGATAAGGTAAGTGTATTTCGGCTAGGGCTAGATGGAAGAAGGGAATTAATTATGGAAGGTTGACAAACAATGTGGTTGGCCGAAACTATGAGATGGATGGATTGAAAGAGTAAAAAATGTGATGAACACCAAGAACACAAGATGAATACTCAAGAACAAATGATGAACTTGAATGAACAATAAAAGTAATTCAACAATGGATTCACAATGTGCACAAAGATTGAATAAACCTCATATATTGATAAAAGTAACAAACATAAATATGATCAACTTGAATTCAATGAATTGCA
The DNA here is from genome assembly GCA_003123785.1 of Pterocarya stenoptera. Taxonomy (NCBI): domain Eukaryota; kingdom Viridiplantae; phylum Streptophyta; class Magnoliopsida; order Fagales; family Juglandaceae; genus Pterocarya; species Pterocarya stenoptera. The sequence goes on from QEOT01003904.1 coordinate 49,678, forward strand.
CTAAGTTGATAAACAAGATAAATGGATTACTCCAATTCAATGAATTGCATGGAGTAATTCTCTCTTTGGGATTCAATGAATTGCACCCAAAAGAGCCCAAGTGTCTAGCACCGAAATGATCTCTCAACAATGTCCTCACTCTAGTCAATTTGCCAAAAGATCCTAAAGCAAGAAAAATATGTCTTATTTATAAGCAAAACAAGTTGGAAACCCTCAATAGGTCCATTTGAAATAAATGGAATAGAATAATTAAAATAAATGAAATAAATAAAGATAGTGGCATGGACCATATAGCCGTGGTATGCATGAACCAATGGTTAGGCTAAGGTGGTGCATGGGGTCGAATTTTGGCTTGTTCTCATGCTGAAAATGCTATTTTTGAAGTCTAGTTTGACTGTGGCTCGACCCTGGCTCGAGCCAAGGTTCGCTCGACACTCCGCTCGAGCAAAGACAACCCGAGAGCTCCGCTCGACACTCCGCTCGAGCGAAAACAACCCGAGAACTCCGCTCGAGCGATATGTGTGTGATTTTATGTGGGAGTCTAATTAGCATGGCCTGCATGCTGGGAGCCCCGTGCGTGTCAAGGCACGGGCCAAGGCATGCATGTGGTTGGTCCATGGGCATGTTGGGCGCCCCATGTGTGACAAAACACAGGCCAAGGCATGCTCATGGCATGATCAAGGGGCATGTCCCAGACATGGTTAGGACATGTGCCGTGGTTTTAGAGGTAACTTTACGTGGAAGTCTAATAGCTTGCACTAACTGGCTCCTCCAAAATCTCCTCCACATATTGAAAGACATAGTTCGACTCTGCGAGCGAAGTTTGCAGTCTTTCTAAATTGGGAATTATATTAACATATGCATTTATAAGCTTATGCATATCAAACGTCTGATTGTCGATGTGTCAAATTAAGCCATATATAGGGGTGTCAAATCGTGTTAACGGGTCATGTTCGTGTCGTGTCAAGACATGTATATTATATTATATAGGTCAACTCTAACCCGACCTGTTAATCTTATCGTTTCAAAATCTCAAACCCTAACACGACCCATTAACATAACGGGTTGTGTCATGTCAACCCGTTATGACCCATTTATGTAAATCGGTTGAACAGACTCGAAATTAACTCGTTTGACCTAGTTAAATTTAGCATAATTTATATAAATGTTAAAATCACAATATCTAAAAAAAATATATAAAACTAACTACAAGTCCAAAATTACAATCCAAAGAATAAAAATATAGAAATTAAAATCCCAACAATTTTATTTTTAAGTATAAGGGTATAATTGTAACTTTAACGGGTCATAACGGGTTAACCCGTTATCAACCCGTTAAGCAATCGTGTCTTAACGGGTCAATCCGTTTTGACCCGAACCCATTAAGGCTAAACCCTAACCCACTTTTATCGTATTGTGTTCGTGTTCGATTAACGAGTCGTATCACATATTGCCACCCTTAGCCATATATGCACGCGCGTCTTCAAAACGCCATGGCCTGCTTGGGTCACCAATTCATTAATAATCTATACGGAGGCTTCACATTTGTTAACAATTTATAAGTCATGCACGCAGGTACCAACTCCCACAAGTAATATTATTATAATCTTTTAGAGTAATGATATACACCATACTCTCATCTTATTTTAACTATACTAAGTAGTATATATGTGACATATTCATTACCATTAGATAATAAAGAATAATGCAATAAATGATCATTTAATGGTGTTAAATGTGACATATCTTACTTATTGAGACGGTAGTATGATGTATGAAATTTATTTATCTTTTATCTTATATATATATATATATACACGATGGATTTCCCTATATATATGTACGTATATTTAGTACAGGTGAATATATATATATATGGTGCTGTACGTTCATGATCTTAATTGATAGATCACTGCTTACATCTTATTAGAAAAATTAAATGAGTAGATAACTTCTATATCTTTTGTTTTTTAGGATTTTTATTTTTTTCTTTTATTATTCAACCACAATAATAAAAATATATATATGGAGAAATTCGTTAATTATATCGAATATGTAAGAATACCTTGAATTTTATTTATAGAAAGGTGGTGATCATCAATGTGAATATATCGCCATTAATTGAAAGGGAGAAGTTATTTCCCTTGATCTATAATGATTTCAATAAGCTCAAGTGTGATGATCTCACCTTGATTAATGATTTCAGAAAATGGATCCAAATGTGGCTTGGGCTTCCTTAATTAAGTTGTTACAAACAAGAACTTCCTTCTCTTAAGATCACGTTGGATCCCATGCATTCATCGGACTCGCCATACGCGCCCCTCATGTCCATAGGCCACAATATTAATTTAATTGGATGAAACCAATTTGAACGGACATGCTCATGAATCTAGCTATATGCATCATGTTGGTAATTACATAACCTTCTAGATCTCAAAAAAGGTGTAAAGGGTAAACTACACGTAAGAGTAATATTATATTGATCTAAATACTGATATAATAATATATATTGCAATCTAACTTCATATGAATTATGCCTTAACCTAATGATCATCGGCCAATTAAAAAACCTAACTTTTATTCTCCGAGATTGGGATCACTAAGTGACAAGACCATATAGTCAATATTCCATGATTTAGGATGTGGAATTCCCAAAGCAAAGCCCTCAAGATTCTATTTATAGATAGAAACATTATCGACTGATCACGCACTATATATAGGCACATACAACATTTTCGGAGCATAAAACGTTGCGTCAAATTGGCATTTTATAAGATTAATTATTAAATAGTTCTATATATAGATGGCGTGATTTTCTTACCTTATCACATCACGATATCATTTCATTAAAAATCACCAATTTTTTGTGATATAACATTTTAAGTACGTACCATGTATTCGTATTTTAAAATACTTAATTGCAAGTCAAATTCACACTTGAACACCACCCATGCTTCTATGGACTTTAGAGTCTTTTTTTTTTCCCCCCTTTAAGAAAAGAAGATTAGACTCTAATTTTTATTAATTAATAACTCTAATCTCACTTTTGACGTAGTAATACCTTAGTTACAATTGGTAGACTTTAGGCTCCGTTCTCAAAATTTTCGCCCTTATTTTCGCATTGCTTGATTAATTTTACAAATAATTCAAAATAATTTAGTACTTCACATGAAAACAAGTGTGTATATATTTTGCCATCTTTTGATCAAGCATGAAGAAAATTTGGTATTACTAGGGATGGTAATATGTGACACAACCCGTTAACCTAATACGAACACGACACGATAAAAGCGGATTAGGGTTTAGCCTTAACGGGTTCGGGTCAAAACGAACTGACTCGTTAAGACACGATTGCTTAACGGATTGATAACGGATCAACCCGTTATGACTCCGTTAAGAAAGTTAAAATTACAGTTATACCCTTATATCTAAAAATAAAATTATTAGGATTTTAATTTCGATATTTTTATTGTTTAGATTGTAATTTTGAACTTGTAGTTAATTTTATAGTTTTTTATAGATATTGTGATTTTAACATTTATATAAAATTATGCTAAATTTAATTAGCTCAAACGGGTTAATTTCAGGTATGTTCAACCAATTTTCATAAACATTCAAAGTGGGTTGACACGACATGACCCGTTATGTTAATGAGTCATGTTAGGGTTTGAGATTTTGACACAATCAACTTAACGGGTTGGGTTGGAGTTGACCTATATAGTATAATATATATTCTTGACACGACACGAGTATGACCCATTAACACGATTTGACACCTATAAGTATTACTGTTCCACGCATCATTATATATGAAATTCATCACTTAATGGACCAGACATTGTTACCGCAAAGATATCATCAAGCTGCATTAAAATGGTGTCTTACTGTATATATGTACTTTATGCTGCAAATTAAAAAACACATCATAATCACGTCTTAGGATCAGTAAGAATTAGATCAAAAGTAATTCCCAGAATATATATATATAACTAATTGAGAATAAGTACATCATGAAACATATGGTTATGCTTGGTATCAAGATGATCTCACTTCATCTCAAACCGAACATTGTACCATTCGTAATAGCATTATTAATTAGTCTATTTAATTAGCTTTGCCCAGCACGTCGACATGGAAAAAGCTGCCAAACCTCCACACAGAAACTGCGTACATCAGGGTTAGAAGAAATTACTTAAACCCGGCCTGATCGATAAGATCCTCTTAGCTATCTCTATTGCATGAATCAAGGCCACCCCAGAAGATATGAGTACACTCAAAAAAACAACTGCCACCATCCCAAAAGCCAAACCTGGCCTGGTATTCATCAAATAATTTTGCAGCAACCCTAATGCTTCTGAAATATCCTCGTTGTAACGCAAAGAATATTGCTTCTCCCACTCCATCCAGTTCAAAGGTGGCTCGTAATTCGTCTCTGACATCTTCATCTCCCTAATCCGCAACCGGAGCACAATCATGTTCTCGTCGACGAGCCTGCCCCAGTGATCTCGTCCTCTTGTCCCCCCGCTTGCTGCCACAGTACTTATTAGGTTAACGCGCCCTCTGTGGATTGGCGATGTGGAAGAAAATGGCCGGCAATGAAGCGTAGGGAATGAAAGCTGTTTGGTTGCTTCCATTGATGAATGAGTAACTAAGGACGCGCGCCAATCAAAGCTTAGAACTAAGAAGCTCATGTGAAGCAAAATTCTATGGGACTAGGGATGTTTTTATAGGGAAGATCGAGACGACGTACGTGTATTTACAGTGTTGGGCATATATTTAACGTCTTGAGATCACGAAAGTCCACCTTTTTTGCTTGGTTTGATTTTTGTTTGTTTTTGGATCTCTACGTCAACTAAACTTCGAGGAAAAGAAAGTGATCGAATCATTCGGCCGTATGTGTATATGAAATCTATATTGTTTAAATTGGAAAATATATTAAACCCATCTTAAATTATTTCATTTTATCATTATAATTTTTTTAAATTTTTATATAAAATATAATAAATAATTTAATTTTTTTAAATTTTAAAATAATAATAATAATATTTTATTAATATTTTATTTAACTCATTTAAAATTATCTTAATTCATCTTAACTTATGAATAACTATACATGATAATTAAGATTTGATAACTTCAGGCCAAATGATCTGCATTTAGATATTTTTCCTGGCGGTGATTTTGGAAGTTTCGTACAAATTAAAAGTGCCTGATAAATTAATAGAAGGTAAATGATACACTTCCTGTTGGGGGTAACACTGGAGCTTCCGCTCTCATTTTTATATTTATTTTTTATTTAGTAATTAAGAATGTATTTTTTAATAATATTAAGATTTTTTATTTTTTTGAAAATATTAAAAAATACATATATGAAAGAGAAAAAAAAAAATCATATGACTAACGGTAGCTCTCAACAGGAGCTGGGAGCGTGCGGCAGCTGTAGAGCCACCCTTAATAGAATCAAAGTGGGCCGTTGGCTATGATGCATTAATATGAGAAATGATTTTTACAAATTTTAAATAAGTAAGTTCTATGTAAGATTTTTTTAAAAATGGATCTCGCATTGAAAAGTTATAAAAAAAATTATTTTTTATTAATAAGATTCACTTTTTAAAAAAACAATTACACAAGACTTATCTATTTAGGATTTCCAACTAACATTACTCATCTAAAAATATATTATACTTACAAACTACTATTTATTGTGCAGGGCGTCTCAATGGTAAGGCTATTTAGGTCATTGTCTAAGGCCCTCATTTTATATAAGGCCTCCAAAAATAAAAGAGAAATGATAGTTACAGTCGTGAGTGCACAAGCGCCACGCAATCACTTTGATAAAAATAAATAAATATAGAACCCACATGAAAAAAAATTAATTTTTTAATAGTGGACCTCACTCTTTGTCAAAGCGATTGCATGGCGCTTGGGCACTCCACGACTATATTTAGCATTACTCAAAATAAAAATGAGGTGTTTTTCCAAACAAAATAAAAATAAAGCTATTTCATTAAATAAAATTTTAAATAATTTTTATAGTTTTCAATATGTGCAAGGCTCCATAATACTAAATTTAATATTTAATATAATAATTTTTTTTTGATAAGTAATGCAATGAACTATTTATATTTTAAATAGTTTTTTTAAGATCTTGCTAAACTGAGGCACAAAATCTAAATTGAAGCCTCATTTTAAGTTGTTGTTGTTAATATAAATTCATAAAAACTGTATTTAAATATTTTAAATAAAATCTCATTTTACTAAAAAGTTTAAAAATATTCCATATAATAATTTATATTTTATTATATTATAAATACGAATAATTTACTTAAATTTCATCTTAAATCTCAATTTTTATTCAGCCGCCCTAATCGTGCAGCGCGCATGCATTATCTAGCAATATTGTTTACTTTTTAAAGTTGAGATACTTATTGTTAATTTTTTTAGCCAAATACGTACATATATATATATATCTATATATATATATCAGCTTAGAAAAAAGTTTCATAAAAGTATAATTCAATAATGATATTGTGGCTAAATGTGATATAGAACTTACAAAATCTTACATAGAACTTTTGACACATCTTTTTCTTTAGTCAAAAGAGTCTTACGTACAACTTGATTTACAACTTTCTCCAAAAAAAAACTTGATTTACCACAATATGCTGGCATATAACTTTACGAGATTTTTTTGTGAAGTACATATTTTTCTTCCGTCTACCTTGACTCTTGAATTAAATTAAAATTTTTTATTCTCAAGAATAATCGATTCATTGCTTTCAAACATATATAATGAGACAAAATTTGCCAAACACAGGATTTACAGTAGCTACAATCTTTTTAGAAATCTTGATTGTATTGTAATGATCTGTAAACCAAAAATGTTTGGCAACGGGAGATTATATATAGATTATTTTCAAATGGAAAAATGTTATTCTAAGACCTGAACTATATCACCTACAATGCAGATACCATATATAATTTGATCCGTAAGATTTAAATTATTTTATAAATTTCAAATTATAATTTATGAATGATGTGCGGTGCAATTCCTTAGAATAGAATCATTCTTTTCAAGGGCACAGGCACATCATGATCATGCACTCACATCATGAACAGTATCCGTGTCACTAACTTTAACGACTCTTAGACGAAAAAAGAAGGACGTTGCTACGTCCACAGAAGCTTTTTACCGAAATCGTTTACCGAACAGTTAAAATCTTTTTATTATTTTTTTAATCTTTTCTTTCACTATTTTTTTAAACTATTTGAATATTTTTTAAAAATAAAAAAAAATCACATATTCATTTAAAAATCCTTACTTAATCATTAAGTAAAAAAAAAAAAAAAATAAAAAAACAATTCGGTAAAGAATTTCGGTAGAAATGTTCTGTGAGCATAGTGTTTTCCAAAAAAGAATAGTGCTAAGTATCCCGCTCCCAACTTCTACCGCTTGCATTATAATTATAATGTGTTTTTTTATGTGTTTTATTTTAGTTTTTTTTTTTATATAGATTTTTTTAATAATTTTTAATATTAAAAAAATAAAAAATTTTATAATATTATTAAAAAATACTTTTTTAGTCATAAAGTATTTTTATTTTATTTCGTAATTAAAAAAGTATTTTTAATAACTTTTTTACTTTATGATTAAAAAAATATTTTTTAATAATGTTCTAAATTTATTTTATTTTTTAAAATATTTAAAAATATTAAAAAATAATTAAAAAAAATACATAAAAATATATAGACTTGAGCCAGTGGTAGCTCCAGCAAGAGCCACCAGCAGTTCTCATGAAAAAAAATGAGGGAGAAAGTAATAATACTGCCAACCTATTTCCTTTTCATCCTGCGTAAAATTTCCGTACGTGTATATATCACGGTTCTTTAAAAGAATAATCAATCCTAGAGCCACCGTTGATAGCTCTGGTTGGAGTTATCGTTGGTTCTAATATATATTTTTATGTATATTTTTTTTAGTTTTTTTTTATATAGATGTTTTTAATAATTTTAAATATTTTAAAAAATAAAAAATTTATAAGATCATTAAAAAATACTTTCTTAATCACAAAATTTTAAAATTATTAAAAAAAATTATATAAAAAAATTAAAAAAGTACACATAAAAAAACACCAGCGGTAACTCTAGCACCGCTTTCTTTAAAAACATGCATGGGAACTCCGAGCCGCGCACGCGCACGTCATCATGGAAGCTTTGATCAATTTCTTTCCTTATTTTTCTCGAAGCAATCATGTCAACTTCTTTCGTCCGTTCATTTTTCACTTTCCATCGTTAATTAGTTAATTTGCTTTGAATCTATTTATATATATATATATATATATTACAACCTAATATATAGTACTATGATGGCCGCCGCGTTACTTGTATTGACAAAGATATCTCCTCTAGCTCTGTACTGTACATATAAACATGGAGACCTTTTTCATAGTACTGCACATTGGCCATCGGCTTCGTCCATTACATCTTCTTTTCTCTCTCATGATCATAGACTTCGTACATGCGTGTTGCTTCAATACACAATAAATTAAGAACACATCATGCATGATCATTAATATATTAATGTTCATGAAATTGTTCTTTCAAGCAGTACATGAGTTACGTGTTCCATTCAGATTACTTGATGATTTGATTTCTCAGATCAAAGCTTCCTGATTCATGCAGATGAACTGATCCAGTCAAACAGATCATATGGCTAGCTGACCACGTGTATTGCAAAAGACAGCGCCCAGCTTGGATGAAAAGAAATAATATTCTCCACGTTTTTCACGAACCAGCAGGCTATTCATTAAAGTACCATCACCTCGTTTCATTAATTCAGAGGCTATATATTCATGTTATATAACCGTTTACAATAATCCTATAATTTTATTTTGGGGCGGCACGCACGCGCGTTCCGTTTGATTAAATATTAATTAATTGACTCTGTAAAAGAATTAGTCTGATCAAACTCTCTGCATATTATCAGTAATATTATTTGAAGGTTTTTCCACTACATATTAGTTATTTTTATAGTATATATAATTTAATTTTTAATATTTAAATTTTAAAATATATCTTCAAAATTAAATTATCATGACACGTAGATTTATGATGTATAATGTAAAGACTTTCAAATAGAATTATTTTCCATATATAATATTATTGCATCGATCGAATGATGAGTTGATACTAATTTGTTACATGAGCTTTTGGGGTAAATACGTAATTATATATATAATTATTATTTACACGATAATTAACATGCGATCAATAAAAAAATCTTATCATGTGAAAGTAACTATAACTTATATATACGGAGAGGATATTTTATTATTTGGCCTCACTGCATGCATGTACGTACAGAGGATTATTCATGCTTTCAGGGGGGCACTCATCATGATCACGTTAATTTATTATCTTAGTAATAGTTCTTTCCTTAATAGATCATATGCATTTTTTGATTAATTACGTTATTATAATTATCTAGTTGATTTTAGGACTTGCAATGTGGACACAAGAAGCGTGTATATATATGTATCCCTAAAAGATCAAGATTAACGCGGTGAATAAGTAAGTACTCTGTTAGGTACGCATCACTAGAGAATCGATCGGCAAATTAACAAAACGTACAAGAAAAAGAAAATTAATTAGATGGGGATTTCGGAAGTTTGATTGGCATGCATTCCCTCTAGTGCGTGTATATATATATATATCTCACTACAAGGAATGTGGTCTTTTTCAGCGCTCAAAATCGTCGCAAATACTCTTGATAATCGCTGCAATTAATCAATTTCAACGATTTCTATTTTGTTGCACGTTCGACGAAATTAAAGTGATATTTCTGATCAATTCCAGCGATAGACAAAAATCGTCGCAAAATGATTATTTTCGGCAATTTTTACCCATCGCAAATGTCCAAAAAATCGATGGAGAAACTCTATATATTCCGCCAAGTTGAGTCCAGGTAATTGGTCTACGAATTGCAATATAATTGAACATGTTTTATTAGCTCATTTTAGAACACTATACTCTTCCTCAAATTCAAGCTTCCTTAACAATTTAGACAATCTATTTGAGAGGCAAATAACAGATCGAGAAAATGAAACACTTCTGATGATACCAACTGAGGAAGAAATATTTAGGGCATTGAAGCAAATCCTGAACCATAAAGCACCATGTCCAGATGGTATGACATCATTATTTTTTAAACACCATTTGCATATCATAAAAAAAGATGTCATTAGTACAGTGCAAACATTCTTCAGGAATGGAAAATTGCTCAGACAGATAAATCACACAAATATTACACTTATTCCAAAAATTCAAAAGCCCTAACAATCTAAGCCAATACTGTCCCATTAGTCTTACAAATGTCATATACAAAATCATTACCAAGATTATGGCTAATCATTTCAAAGCCACCTTGTACAACATCATTTCCACATTACAAACAACTTTTGTTCCTGGACACTTTATAAAAGAAAATACAATAATTGCTCACGAACTCTTTCATCATCTCAAAAAAAAAAAAAAAAAGGAAAAAAAGGACTGATGGCCATAAAGCTAGATATGGAAAAGGGTTTTGATCAAGTCGAGTGGAATTTCTTTTTTATGATAATGAAACAATTAGGATACGATATAGCCTGGATCAACCTGGTAAAATAATGCATCACGACAATAACTGTCTCTGTACTAATAAAGGACTCTCCCAATGGGTTTTTCAATGCGCAACGAGGATTAATACAAGGCGATCCAATATCGCCTTTTTTATTCATACTGGTGATGGAAGCATTATCACGGATTCTTTTAAAAGCAAAAGTGTAAGATGCAATGGAAGGAGTCAAAATCAGCAGAAATAGTCCTCTAGTCTCTCATCTTCTTTTTGCAGATGACACGATTAGTTTTGCAAAAGCAACAGAAAGAAATGCAAAAACCATATCAGAAAGTCTTGACAAATACTAGCAATGGTCAGGTCAGAAAGTTAACATGCAAAAATCCTCCATTTTCGTCACAAGAAACACTAATCAAGAAGTCAAAGCAATAATCAAATAGTAACTACCTTATAAAGCATCATCAACAAAAATGAAATATCTAGGTCTCCCAACTTTTTTCAGCAGGAGGAAAAAAGAAGATTATCGAAAGATGCTAAGTAAGGTGAACAAGAAATTGGAAGGATGGAAACTAAAGTTGCTCTCTCAAACAGGAAGAACAACGTTGATAGGAACAGTTGCAAGCACCATTCTAACATACTTCACGGCTTCATATAAAATCTCCAAATTAGTATATGGTCACAACCATAGATTCTCACTATGAGTAATTTCAAGTCTGAGCCATTACAAGGAATGAAAGAAGCTCATCCGCATCTAAAAATTTCATAACTTCTTAATGATGACCCCAGATCATGAAATATACAGAAAATGCAAGAGCTATTTGATGAAGAAAGTATAACTGAAATACAGAAGATACCACTACTTTCATTTTCTCGGAATCAAGATAAAACAATATAGATCCTAAGTAATTCAGGTGAATTCTCTGTTAAAACAACTTATTAAATGATAATTAACAACCAGGAGACAGTCCAACAGCCTGACACTTTGAACATATACAAAAGCATATGGAAACTGAAAATCCATGATCGAAATAAGCTTTTGCTCTAGAAACTTCAATGGAATATACTGCCCACCAGATCAAGAATTAAAGAAATTATCCAAGAAGCCTCATCAGAAGAATGTCCTCTTTGCAACCAAGAAGAAGAAACACTAATCCATCTCTTTATAATATGCCCAATTTTTAGAATCCTGTGGTATTAAAGCTCATAGCCGCTAAAGCTAGAAACTGTACCCATCTAGACTATAATGGACTGGATAAAGCTGATCACTTCTCCGACAAAAATTCTGGGACTACGAGAGCAAGAAGCACACCAATTTCAATTATTTGCAGTGATAATCTTGGATTTCATCTAGAAGCAAATAAATGAAATAATCCATAATCATACATCCTTTTCTCTTGAACTAGCAAAAGCCCAACTACACAAAATATATCAGGAATAGAAAGAAGGATGGAAGACAAAAAAGCAAAGCCAAGCAGACAGTTAGAAAAATCCTCCTGATAACTTTCAGAGTTTCTCTTTTGATGCAGCTGTCGGAGACTCCTTCTCAGTGGCTTAAACAGTATGCAGAGATCATAATGGGAAAATTTTGAAAATTCAAACAGAAAATCTTATCACCTCCAACCCCTTGTTAGCTGAAGTCAAAGCAGCTCTCCTAGCCACAAAAATGGGAAGGCAACAAGAAAGGAAAATTTTGGAAGGTGATTCACAGCTAGTAATAGAAACCTTAATTAACAAAGAAACTGCCCACTGGCACGTTGAACCCATCATTGAAGACATCAAGCATATATCTGTCTCTCACAGGCTTTGAAATTTTGACAAATTCATCGATCTGCAAATCGATGTGCGCACTCTGTGGCGCAATGGGCAGCCACTAACCTTGTTTTTGGTTGCATATCCACTAAACTTTTATCTAGATGTCTGTTGTTTCTTTATAGTGGAAAATATCCACCCTAAACTCTGTAGATCTCTTTTATTATCTATAATATATGAAAGCTTGCTTAGAACAAGAAAAAGAAAATGAAGAGAAAACTAGCTGGTTGAAAATCTAATTTGTTGTGAAATGGTGGGAAGTTGATTCTTATAAAACCTTTTGGGTAGCATGCGTACATATTTACTCTCTGTTCCTAGTATTACTCGGAAGAGTGTGCAGGAAGTGTCGATGTTGTTCTCTGAATGTTTCAGGGGAGGAAGCTAAATGGAGAGCCAATAGAAAATTGGTATCTTGGTCAGGCCTTGAAATCTTGCCGATAGGGTGAATCAAGTGTTAAAGGCCAAATATTGCGGTGGCTGCATTGTGAGTTTCTAACAGCTGGAATGTGCAAAGGAGTTAGCAGGGGCGGTATTGAGAGATTTATTGTAAAATCTTTGATGGTAAAATTGTAAGAGATTCTAAGCAAAACACTTGTATTGTAAACTACTGATCTCATCCCTCTCCTGCAATGATCCGATTCTAGTGGAATTCAAAAACATTATGTGGAAAATATATTTTCCCATTGCATCCAGTGCGCCTGAAGTTATATTTCAAAGATTTATCTTTTCCTTAGACCAAAAGAACCTGAACTATTTCTTATTGTAATGAATACAACCTTTCAACTTAACCGCAATCAGTAAGAGAAATATACTACTTGAAATCAGCAAATATGTATTTCATAAAATTAAAAACAGAAGTCAGGACATCCCCTAGATATAAGGAAATAGCACGTTGAAGTACAGAATTATATACAATGAAAGGGAGAACAGAGCAAACACATGCTGCCAGAAGAGGAGAGCCGATGCCTCATTCACTGCATAACCCCTCAAGCTTGCGATTGCCCCTAATAAGATGGCACTTGGTGTTGTGTATTGCAGCAAAAGCACGAATCTGTACATGTTATCCCCGGGGACCAAAATATTCAGCTTATCAGCCAATAGAATGACCCCAATTCCAAGTAAAGGAAGAATTAAAAGCCTTGCTACAATGATGCCAATTGTAGTTCGGATCCCTAAATCAGATTCATTGGGACCTTCAGCAAGCATTCCTCCAAGAACAAGCATAGTTGAAGGCACCATTGCCTCAGCCATAAAATCTAAACTGTCTGTGATAAAAGAAACCACAGAGTCATCACTAAAAACCAAAGATTTAAGAGTAGGAACCAGTCCTATAACAATCGCTAACAGTGAGCGATTGTTGGTGGCTGAAGTATGTGATGAATTGGAGTTTTCTCGGCAACAATTTTGATTTTTCTAATCATCCTAGCCTCTGCCCAACATCTAATTGACTTGGTACTTCTTGGACCTTCATCCACTGAATCAAGATCCGGAATGGTTGTTTGTGAGATGCCCGAGATGCTGTAGAAAAGCCTTGCAATAAAGGGTGTCTTGCAATGTTCGGTTTCCTTATCTTCGAGCCCCGGCCATTCAGCTTCAACAAGAAGCGGCCTACTAAGATCATCAGCAGCAGGCACTACGTCCTCTATTTCAGGCTCTCCTTCTTCAATGATCTCATAATACTCCAATGGGGGCTCCATCATGTGGTAAACAAGAGTGTAAACAAGTATAACAGCAACCCATTGGGAAAACGATACATAAGCCACACCGGAGGCATAACATTCCTGACCAAATGGGTTAGCAGTATTGTGGCAAACTGATGAAACTATTGCCAGAGGGAGGTTCCCTGTGTTTCCGAATGCGGTCATGATAATGGTGAATCGAAAGTATTCAGGTGGTGGCCGGCAAATTATTGCCACCAAGAACCCCAATACGCAGCCAATGGCAGTACTAAGAACAACATTTACGGGGATGAACCACCATTGAATGACACTCTCGAGAGTAATGCATGGACCAAGGTGAGTGAAGATCAAACAGGGCAAGAATAAGGCAAAAACAAGCTTGCTGAGTAACTTGAAAGTCTCTTTGGGGACAATTTGCGTTTTCCGGTGGGCAAGAATCAGACCAATGACACTCATAGATAGTAGTTTCAATAGAGGCACAATTGCAGTCAGAACATTAACAGCATCAGATTTCATGGTTCCATGCAATGAAACATGAAAAACCCCCATTCCTTGGGCTTTTTTGTGATTGGAATCCCGGGAAACTCCTTAAAAATTGGCACACCCCTAAATCAGGAAAAAAAATAAATAAAATAAAATAAAAAATCAATCCCAAAAACTGAAATTCAGATCCCAAGTCACAAATGCCGTATAAGAATTAGAATTCTGGCAGATGAGTCTCAGAAAACCTCTGAATGGAAAATGAAAAGCATGTTGAAGTTGAAGAACAAGAATGTCAATAGTTCGCCAACTTCTACGCAGACTTCAAAGCATCGCAACTGATCGTTTCTCCGAAGTTCTATAACAAGAGATTCAGCCAGAAACATGGAAAGCCTTCCCCAACAAATTCCACTGAATCCACTCCCATAGTTTCGAAAACTAAAACATTCCTAGAATACCATTGAAATGGGAGAACGTTGGTTCCACGTATATTACTACAATCTGAGAAACATATTCACAAAAAGATTTAATTTCAAAGATGAAAAGAGCACTTTCAGAGAATCGAGATCCTAATGACACTATCAGAGAGGACAGTTTGGTAAGAGAACTTTACAGATATCATGCCATACATGTAAATGTAGGTAAGTATCGAAGTACTGAAGCTAGCGATTCGTGTAGAAGTTTTGGTAGCGTTTGTAATGCTGATTGCATGACGCTTAATTAATAGGATATATCACTAATCCGGCCACTGTCATTATGTTTAAACCATTTAAAACCCTGTCTTAATTAGGATATTACTCCTCCACCATCATCCTTCTTAGATTCCAATTCATCTCAACTCATCATTATACTTTTCAAATTTCAATACAAAATATGATAAACAATTTAATTTTTTCAAATCTCAAAATAATTTTAATATTAAAAAATAATATTTTAACAATATTTTATCATCTCAACTCAATTTAACTCAACTCAACTTGACTTAACTCACTTCAACAT
The DNA here is from genome assembly GCA_003123785.1 of Pterocarya stenoptera. Classification (NCBI taxonomy): domain Eukaryota; kingdom Viridiplantae; phylum Streptophyta; class Magnoliopsida; order Fagales; family Juglandaceae; genus Pterocarya; species Pterocarya stenoptera. Next base: position 65,257 of record QEOT01003904.1, read on the forward strand.
CTAAACGCACTCCGGTAAATATCTTCCGTGAATCCGTAAGAGATTCACGACAACGGACCCGATTTGACTGTCAAACTGCAGACGCTTGGGTGACCCATTTACTCGGTACAACTCTCTCTCTCTCTCTCTCTAAAGTATAGACAAAGCTATTTAGCTTTTGTCTGCATTTGCATCTGCTCTAAGCAATTGACGGAGATTCCCGGCCATCTTCTTGATTTATAATTAATAAAAGTAAATAAGCTGTATTTATTAATTGAAGAATTTTATGTATCAATTATTATTTAATTTATTTTATGTATAATTTTTTTATTGAATGTGTATATTTTTTATAAAATATAAGAATATTTTTTATAAGATGTGGTGTATAAGATAATGAATAATTATTATGAGAATAATTTTTTTTTTAATTATATAATATTCATTTGTCTTCTTGATCATCTATTATTGCTCAATTATAAATGAATTCTTCAATATTCATTCGTTTGACAAATCACAAATCACAACGAGCATCGTCAGAAGTGCCATGTCCAAAACAATATATATATATATATATATTTATAGACACACACATTTGGGATAGATTCATCCACCGGTAACTCAGTTTTGACTGACACTTCTTTCAATAAAATCTATATAATGATTAGACTGTCCTCGCCGCGACAGACGACAACAGTTGGAAGCTATTCGTCATAAGACATAAGGCACTCTCATTAGATTAGATTATGCAAATGCAATTTGTGTTTGACCAATAGGGTATTAAAATGTGTTGTATTAAATTATACAAATATAAAAGGAGATGATTTTTTGTTACATAAATTAGTGTTATAGATCAAATTTGATAGTTACTGTAACATAGTCAAAAAGAATAAAAATCATTTTCTTCCTTATTTCCTATCATAATTTGGTTGCAGTAGTTTTTTTAGAGCTATAATATTATTATTAATTAATATATAATTAGTAGAATGATAAAATATAATAAAATTAAATATTTTAAAATTAATAAATTAATATTATTTTATTATTATATAAAAAATTATATACGTATAATCCAATTAGAAATTAGATGCGAATGAAATAAATAAAGATAAATTCATTTTATATTAGCTAAAATTTGAGTATATTCAAATGAGAGTGCTCTAAGCTAACAAACTTCGGTAAAATCTCTGAGATCGAGCGATACCTTACCGTCCACACGGTGTGTAGCTCTACCTAACAGTTCGTGACCGTGAGTCGACGCTTTAACTGATTTTTTCTTCTTTAATAAATATCTCTAAAGTTAATATATACTATAAATCTATGCTTCTGAATTATGCATTAAGAATGATTTTGTAATTATTTCTACAATTTTTGAAAAATTTTGTTATATACAAACAAGTTTGCATATCAATCTGTGTATTAATATTATTGCATTTATATTCTAAATTCAAATTAGTATTGTTAAAATTTAATTTCTGACCAATTATATTAAATGAGTGCGTGTATCAATGCGTAGAATCGCTTACAATTAGATTTTTCTTTATATAGTTATATAAATTGGCATTTCAATAACTCACACTTCATTATTCATTAGGAAAATAAATTTAATTTATTCTGTGTTATAATAATTGGTGTGTTCACGTGAATTGAATTTACAGATCGTGTACATATATATATATATGTATATAAATAAGTTAAAATCTGATGGGACTTGATATTTTATCCGAAATTCATAAATACTCATAGCCAATTTATTACTAACTATTATTTTATAGTACTCTAGTTATGGTTCCCAAAAATAAAAACATATAAAATTAGCTCAACACCCGATCGAACACATGCATGCATGATGAGTATGGAAAGAAATAATGAATATATGTTCGAATTCAATTTTTTTGCTTTTTTGTCAGTTAGAAATTATGTATTAAACCAGTGATCCATGAGTAATCCAAATTATAACGGAAGAGAGAGAATAAAAATATTCGCACTATCCATTTTTAATTTGTATATATTGTAATGCGTGCCCAATGCACGATAATTATGTGATGCCAATAATGCACGGCTTTAATGATCACAAGGTCGGAACTCCTGGTTGCCAAATGCACATGAATTCTTGTTTCAAAAAATAAAAATAAAAAATGTACATGAATTCTTTTATATATATAATAATAACATAAATCGTGAAACTTTGCATATTGTTCAACAACCGACGAAAATCTAGCGTCCATGCTGCGTACCATAATTTATTATATATATCTGAGATCCAACACGCAATGTGCAGCATAAGATGCATTGCATTTCTTATATCATTAATGACTGCATGGTACGGCACTTCCAGTCTAGCTCCTCCAAAAACATATAGAGCAGTGCATCTCCCGAAAATTTTTCCAATTAGCACTTTTCATCTTTTTATTTTTATTTTCTATTTTTTATGTATTTTTTTAATCATCATAAACATTTAAAATAAAAAATAAAAAATTCACAATATCATTAAAAAATACAATTTCCTTAATCACTAAGTACAAAAAAAAAAAAAAAAGCTTTCGGGACACTTTGGGTACACAAATTCGGTGAGTATAACATTTCTGAAACATATAGAGATCGAATATTATTTGGGAAGGTTTGGTACTGACTTGAGATGAGATTGATGAATTGAGACGAAAATTGAAAGTTAAATATTTAAAATATTATTTTTATTTTAATATTTAAAAAAATTAAATTGTTTCTTATATTTTATTTAAAAATTTAAAAAAATTATAATAATTATATTTTATTTAGGATATATATGATCAATATTTATACGTACAATCGTTTCGAGACGTACGCGAGATAATACTAATTTTTCTACGGTGGTTTTAGGTAGTCCCCATGCATGCACTCATATAATTAGTTTGACATCCAGTTCTAAGTGGCAAAGTTATGCAGGATACAACATCATGTAGATGAAACTCACTTAATTAGTTCAAATATTTGGAAATTTGTTTATGCAATTTTACGAATATTATTCTACTTTAAAACATTAATAGAAGGAAATTACTTAATTTCTTAAAACATATTTTTACCTTTTCATTGGGTTGGATATTCATTTCTTAAAGCATATTTTCACAAAATTCATTCAGAAAAACCGTATATCATGACAATCTTTGTGTTGGGCTTTTGGTGGCGGCTCGGTTTGATTATTTAATCCGACAATAATTCATTACCATTAATTTTTTTTTAACGAATTTTTAATGAGACTTGGGCTATAGCTAGAGTGCAGGTTGAACAAATTTCAGATCCATTTTTTACTCTTGAACTGACCTGACCCGCTAATTAGGGTTGTAATATATATATATATATATATTATTACTTCGTATGGCGGCTATATTACCATGCACACTGTATATTCCGCGTACTATCATTTGAAATAAAATTATTTGCAGCTTCGTAAACATAATCATATTATCAAATCACTTAAATCTTATGTTATATGTAATTGATTTCAAGTTTTTGCTTTACAATTTTTTTTTTTTTTTTTTATCATTCTTAACACTTTGTAGTATATTTTTGCATGAAAACATAATACATAGATCTTTCAGAAATGCTTTATATATACAAGTAAAAAGCTTTTGAACGTACGACAGCATATAAGATAATTATTAATCACTAGGAGCAGAAGTACGTATCATGCCAAATTAAATGGAGGTTATATAACGCAACGGCTCAGGCAGCCTGCCTGGCTCCTCCAAAATCTCCTCCACAGATTGAAAGACATCGATCGACTCTAGGAGTGAAGTTTCACTATAAGGGAAGTGACTTTTCTCAGTGATTATTTTCGTTGGGAAAAGCCCTTAAATCGCTGCCATTGATTTTATCCAGCGATTTATAAATCGCTGTATAATCGCCGGTATTATCTCTCTGCTTCTGATCTACCCCAACGAAAGCCAATAATCTTCGGGAAAAGTTATCTTTTCTGGCGATTTTTTCTCGCCGAAAAATCCAAATGAAACGCTGCAAATACATATACGGTTTGCCTATTAAATCGCTGGAAAATCTTTTCCGGCGATTTTTTACCGTCGCTAAAAGTATTAAAATCGCCGCAAATAAACATTTTCGGCGTTAGGTACACATTGCTGCAAGTGACCAATCTGTTTTTAAAACTCTATTGCAGCGATTAAAAAATCGCTGTAATTGTCTATTACCAGCGATTCTGGAATCGCTGCTTTTAGTATATTCTCAGCGATTTAAGATAGCCGAAATTGTATATTTAAAACCGAAAACTCAATTACAGCGATTATAAAATCGCTGAAAATGTATATTTTCCAGCGATTTTGAATTATGGTCGCAATTGCTTAATTGCAGCTGGAAGTAATGTTTCAGAAATAATGTTTACTCTCCGGAAATAATGTTTCAGAAAATTTAAAAAAAAAAACACAAAACAGAATACGGGAAAAATATAATACACATTCAAGTTATATGTTCTTGCTCAAATAAATAATTGTACAAGTGGGAAACACAAAACCAGACTTACAAATAATCTAAAAACCAATATTTCTTTAAAAGAATATGTGAACAAGGATAAAAATTATGTTAAAGTAGAAAAGGAAACAAAAGAAAGGAATGAACTAACCCTCTGAGCTTTAAAAACTTGTTCCCTTCTGTTAGGTTTCATTCCTAATTTTGTGCATGAAAATAGGACAAAGTATGTTTCTTGCCCAATCTGTAAGACATCAGTTATCATATTAAAAAAATTGAAAATATATCTTTAAGTCATTCTCCCAATATGAAGCGAGCACAGTAAGTTATGTGCAGCATTTATTATCACGTTACTAACTCATCTTTTACCTCTCTTCCTTAGTGCATAGCTTTCTCCAGCAATGTAGAATTCATGAGACTTGAACTGTGGGAATCTTCGAAACCAGTTTATTAGGAAAGTATACGAGTCCTTAGCTAACCAAACAAATCAAGAGCAATGCATCAAAACTGGAAAACCTAACTCCAACAGGAGATTCAACAAACAATAAATTGGCAGCTGTAAAAAACACAAGGAAAAATACAATAGAAGTATTAATATAATTTGTATAAACTGTTAGTTTCAAAGCTAGCTAGCTGCTCGATACCAACCTGTGTTCCATGAGTATGGGTTGAACTTTAGCTTTGGTTTGCTTCCCTTTTCAGGGAAGAAAGGACCTAGCTCCTCTGCTGCTCCAAACCCCATGGATGAACACCCAGGACCTGAAATTTTATAGCTTAATTACAAGAATACATACATACATACATGATTAATACATGCAGTTCTTTGAAAATTATCCTGATCGATCATCATGTATTGGCATCATGTATTTCATAATTTTCCTATTGATCAGATAGATGGATCATTTACTTATATATAGTCATGTTTTACACATATATACATGAACATATAGCAATATAATTAACATATAAATTACTAGAAAGACATACATTATATAGATAGATCATGTATATCCCAACCATGTTTTGAATTACTCTACTGCCTTCCAAAACAGGATAAAAGTTATTTGAACCATTATTCGTAAATTAATCATCACAATCAGCTGACAAACAAGCAAAGTTAAGCATATGACTCAGAGTTCAGTAATTACTAATTATGTGTGCATTGTGCATGTATTTGCCTGTGTGCACCAGAAGTAAAGTTACTTATTTAAACATAGGTATTTTTATGCTAGTGAAGACTAAGATGTCACTCACAAAATCTCATATATGGTGAACATCGGACTTGAGAAAAAGGTGTACCATCTGATAATATTTTTCACAAGATTTCGGTAGATTAAATATAGGGCATAGCTTGATGCAAATATACCAAAATAGAGTATATCTATGGTCAATCCTACGAAGAGCAGAAACAAACATAACAAATTGGATAAAAAGCAGCACGAGACTATGCCAAGTAGCATATGTATGAAGTAAAAGTAGTGATGGGTTCTTTAGAGAATCCAAGAGGGATGAGAAAATAATAAATGTATAACACAAACACATAAGAAAAGGGAAAGTAAAGTACAAATAGATGTGAATCACTTCCATGATTTGCTTTTAGTCCATTCCAGTTCCTAGCTTGTATTTAGGTGTTTTCTTTGGTATATGCCTATTTACTTGTCAATAAAATTTCTTATTACTTGTCAAAAAAAGATGTGAATCACTAAACATAAAATTAGGACTGAAAAGAGAAAAGCAAGAAGTTGGAGAGCATGAAGCATCATTAATTTCCCAAGTTCCCAAGTTGACACGATGAAAATGCCTATAAAACTGATAACTAATTAACAAACAAATAAGAGAAGCCTCTAAGTACAACTAAGTCAGCTTAGATAGTGCAGAGGAGGGAGTAGCCTCAAATTGAAAACACTATTAGTGCTAAAAGAAGGTGCAAAAGAATCTACATCAGAAAGCATGATGGACTACAATCTAGATTCTAAAAGCAGCAATGGCCTCCATAGTTGTAGATGCTTTCTTAACATAATTGTTGCCAAATAATAGTGCTTCGTTTGAGAACACTACAAATTTAAGCCTAGATCACTCCGATTCTCATCTACCTACCTGCACATTTACAATCACTGACTGCTAAAGTACTTGAAACTGAGTTTCCAAAAACTAATTCAAATCCAAGACAAATTTAGAAAAAATAAAGTGATTATTTAAAAGAAAAGCAACAAACTTTAAAGCCAAAAAAGGGAAACCGACCTCATTGTTCAAACAATCACTCTCATGATTATTTACAATTTGTTTCCAATTTCTACCATGCCTTGTCAGTAACAATCTGAGATAGTCAAATTATTAAGCCAATTATTAGCTCAATGATGGTATAAGTGATGGAGCATATGCAATATCATGAATAATACTCATTTATTTATGGTGGGAAATATTCATGAAGCTGACTCACCTGGAAAAGTAATAATACACCTTTCAGCTTCTTGGCCAAAGAAGAAAATCCAATTAAAACAAGATTGATGAAGGCTATCAAGATCATCCCGGAGCACTTGCAAGAGCTGCATGTTCATTTCCACAACTGGATATATCAGTGTATTTCCTAATTATTTCCTGAATCCAGAACTAAATGTTAGAACAACAATGTCAACTAATATAAGAACTGTTGCAGCAATTAATATGTGAAGTAAAAAGAAAAATAGGCCGAAATGGATGTACACAATTTCTGGATAATCCTTAATTGCAAGGTATTATAATGAAGGGACCATTTAATCCACTGCTCCCCAGGGCAGAAGCACTTTATCACCTTCCCAAATTTCTGCCTAATTTCTCTACTCCTCTGGTTTCTGGTCCTATTCTGATTCATATTGCCTGAACACAATCTAAAATCTTCAACACCAACACCACCACCAACGGTAAATCAATAAATCCGCTATGCAAATAAAGTATATACCCACTACACAAACTCACTAATCTGTGTTAAGAGAATGATCAATCAGACCAATTCTCATACAATAAAGTTCATGCTTTGCATGAGAAACATGATGTACCAATCAAAATATCCAACAAACATATCCCAATTATTGTGCAAACAAATTGTAAATGAAACCTCAGGATGTGTTGCTCATATCTCAAGGACTTGGGACTCCACTACCGAGTCAATTTCTCAAATCTCAAAGAAATGTGTTCTCAATCAAGGGCTGTGTGTGCGTGTGACCAAACGGAAGACAGAGACACTAAAACGCCACCTAGGAGACGGAAAGATCCCAAGAGAAACACAAGGGCTGCTGGGATTTTCCCAGTTCGGCGAGAGAGGAAGCAGATGAGAGCTCGGAAACTTCGCATATCCGAAAGAAAAAATAACAAATTTCTCATCCAAGCAAATGGCAAACCCAACAAAAAATGGTCCATACCAACAAACGGAAATCCAACAAGTAGATTCACATCGAACAAAACACAAAATTGAGATAAAAAAATCCAACAAGCAAAAGATGAAATAAAAAAAGCAGAATGGGTTGGCTTACGACGTTGAAGGGGAGGCGGTGGAGCATCGGGTTGGCCTTGCGGCCGTGTGGAGGGCTGACTTGCGGTGGTGCTGCGCCGTGGAGGAAGGAGGCGCAAGGCTTGTGCATGGAGCTTGAGCGGATCCGTGAGGGGGAGAGCAGATTGACGGTGAGAGAGAGGGAGAGCTTCAGTGGAGGGGCTGGTGACCGTTGGGGGGCAGCTACGTCGGTAGTTGGAGATGGTGCGGCGGCTGAGGTCGCGGAGACATTGGGAACCCAAGGGAGAAATAACTTCGAGGGTGAAGAGAGAGGCAGATCTGCGGGAGAGAGAGAAGCCGCGAGGGAGGGGCTTCGCTGGGTTTGCCGACGACAGTGTAGGTGGACAGTGACAGTGGGTCGATGGCGGCGTGCAATGGCAACTGCGTGGAGGCGTGAAGAGTAGAGATCAGGGGAGAGGAGATCGAACAGCACTTGGGGAAAAAGAGAGAGGGAGGGGAGGGAAAAAAAGTGAGGGAAATGCTCTCGCGCCGAGTGATTAAAATTTTGAGATTTTTACGGCTAAATTTACATCGCTGGAAAAACCAATTTCTATTGTTTTGATCATTTGCAGCCATCAAAAACTCGCTGCAAAAATTACTTTGCAAATTGCAATGATTAAAGGACTGCTGCAAAAAGTTTTTTAATGTTCCAACGATTTTTTTTCATTGCAAAAAGTAAATAATCACTACAAAAGACAATGCTTATTGGCAGCGAATATATTCGTTGCAAAAAGTGAAAAAATCGCCTCTAAAACCCAATTCTAAAATTTTATGTAAAAATATTGCAACGACGTAAAAATCGCCGCAATTAACAAATTTTTGCAGCGATTTTATTTCCAACGAATATAAAATCGCCGTAAAAAACCTTATTTCTTGTAGTGTTTGGAGTCTTTCTAAATTGGGAATTATATTAACAGATGCATTTATAAGCTCATGCAAATCAAACGTCTGATTCTCGATGTGTCAAATTAAGCCATATATGCACGGGCGTCTTCAAAACGCCATGGCCTGCTTGGGTCACCAATTCATTAATAATCTATACGGAGGCTTCACATTTATTAACAATTTATAAGTCACGCACGCGGGTACCAACTCCCACAATTAATATTATTATATATCTTTTAGAGTAACGATATACCCATATTCTTATTCTATTTTAATTATACTAAATAGTATGCGACACATTCATTATCATTAGTTGATAAAGAAGAATGAATTTAGGGCTGTAATCGAGCCGAGCCGAGCCGAGCTTTGGCTCGACGAGCTCGGCTCGACTCAAAATACTCGAGCTCGAGCTCGAGATTTTTTTTATTCTCTGTTCGAGCTCGACTCGATAAGATAAACTCTTAACTCGAGCTCGAGCTCGAGCTCGTCCCACAAACGAGTTCGAGTCGAGCCGAGCTCGAGCCCGAGCTCGAATTTTTTTTTTTTTGAATAAGATTTAATAATTAATAAAATAAATAAATAAAATAAAAGACCTAATATTGAATTTATACAACTAACAAGTATACCTTTATTGAATTATAAAATCTTAAAAAATTTAGAAATAATTAAAATATCTAACTAGTTGATATTTATCCAAAAGAACAATATATTTACCTACATATATTATTAATACATACACTTAATATGATATTATATATCTATTTCATATATGGTTTCCATATACTAGTATATAACATTATTAAATTTTATCGATTAATTATTATACAAATTATAAAACATACCTATAAAGTATATTCACTATATAGACATAAGTAATTAGATTACATATTATATATTTAATTATAAAAATGGTATGCTTATATTATTAGCTAATACATATATATATGTATATATACTTAGATATATATATATTTATCAATATATGAATGAGTTTTAATCGAATCGAGCTAACGAGTCGATTCGAGCATAAACGAGCGAGCCTTAACCGAGTCGAGTCGAGTTTTGTCAGGTATGTGTCATTTACTAATCGAGCGGGTATCTGCTTTCACGAACGAGCTTTTTTTTTCACGAATCGAGTTCGATTCGAGTTTAACCGAGCGAGTACCGAGCGGGTTATCGAGTAGACTGGTTCATTTACAGCCCTAAATGCATTAATAAATAATTATTTAATAGTGATAAATATGACACATCTTATTTAGTGGGACGGTAGTATGGTGTATAAAATTTACTTTTCTTTTATCTTATATATATATACGATGGATTTCCCTATATATATGTACGTATATTTAGTACAGGTGAATATATATATATATATATATATGGTGCTGTACGTTCATGATCTTAATTGATAGATCACCGCTTACATCTTATTAGAAAAATTAAATGAGTAGATAAGTTCTATATCTTTTTTTTTTT
>QEOT01003904.1:75901-132241 GCA_003123785.1 Pterocarya stenoptera
TTTTTTTTTTTTTTTCCTTTAAGAAAAGAAGATTAGACTCTAATTTTTATTAATTAATAACTCTAATCTCACTTTTGACGTAGTAATACCTTAGTTACAATTAGTAGACTTTAGGCTCCGTTCTCAATATTTTCGCCCTAATTTTCTCATTGCTTGATTAATTCTACAAATAATTCAAAATAATTTAGTACTTCACATGAAAACAAGTGTGTATAGATTTTCCCATCTTTTTAATCAAGCATGGAGAAAATTTGGTATTACTAGAGGTGGCAATATGTGACACGACCCGTTAACCTAATATGAACACGATACGATAAAAGCATATTAGGGTTTAGCCTTAACGGGTTCGGGTTAAAATAGGTTGACCCATTAAGATACGATTACTTAACGGAAGGTCAACCCGTTATGACCCGTTAAGAAAGTTAAAATTACAGTTATACCCTTATACCTAAAAATAAAATTGTTAGGATTTTAATTTTGATATTTTTATTGTTTGGATTGTAATTTTGAACTTGTAATTAATTTTTAGTTTTTTTATAGATATTGTGATTTTAACATTTATATAAAATTATGCTAAACTTAATTAAGTCAAACAGGTTAATTTTCGGTATGTTCAACCAATTTCCATAAACGGTCAAAACGAGTTGATACAATATGACCCGTTATGTTAATGGGTAGTGTTAGGGTTTGAGATTTTGACACAATAAGCCTAATGGACTAGGTTGGAGTTGACCTATATAGTATAATATATATACCTTGACATAACACGAACACGAACACGACCCGTTAACACGATTTGACACCCATAGGTATTACTGTTCCACGCATCATTATATATGAAATTCATCACCTAAAGGACCAGACATTGTTACCGCAAAGATATCATCAAGCTGCATTAAAATGGTGTCTTACTGTATATATGTTTATGATGCAAATTCAAAAACTCATCATAATCACGTCTTAGGATCAGTAAGAATTAGATCAAAAGTAATTCCCAGAATATATATATAACTAATTGAGAACAAGTACATCATGAAACATATGGTTATGTTTGGTATCAAGATGATCTCACTTCATCTCAAACCGAACATTGTACCATTCGTAATAGCATTATTAATTAGTCTATTTAATTAGCTTTGCCCAGCACGTCGACATGGAAAAAGCTGCCAAACCTCCACACAGAAACTGCGTACATCAGGGTTAGACGAAATTACTTAAACTCGGCCAGATCGATAAGATCCTCTTAGCTATCTCTATTGCATGAATCAAGGCCACCCCAGAAGATATGAGTACACTCAAAAAAACAACTGCCACCATCCCAAAAGCCAAACCTGGCCTAGTATTCATCAAATAATTTTGCAGCAACCCTAATGCTTCTGAAATATCCTCGTTGTAACGCAAAGAATATTGCTTCTCCCACTCCATCCAGTTCAACGGTGGCTCGTAATTCGTCTCTGACATCTTCATGTCCCTAATCCGCAACCGGAGCACAATCATGTTCTCGTCGACGAGCCTGCCCCAGTGATCTCGTCCTGATCTTATCCCCCCGCTTGCTGCCACAGTACTTATTAGGTTAACGCGCCCTCTGTGGCGTGGCGATGTGGAAGAAAATGGCCGGCAATGAAGCGTAGGGAATGAAATTAGCTGTTTGGTTGTTTCCATTGATGAATGAGTAACTAAGGACGCGTGCCAATTAAAGCTTAGAACTAAGAAGCTCATGTGAAGCAAAATTCTATGGGACTAGGGATGTTTTTATAGGGAAGATCGAGACGATCGACGTACGCGTATTACAGTGTTGGGCATATATTTAACGTCTTGAGATCACGAAAGTCCACATTTTTTGCTCGGTTTGATTTTTGTTTGTTTTTGGATCTCTACGTCAACTAAACTTCGAGGAAAAGAAAGCGCTAGCGATCGAATCATTCGGCGTATGTGTATATGAAATCTATATTTTTTAAATTAAAACATCACCTAAACTCATCTCACTTTATTTCATCTTATTATTATAATTATTTTAAATTTTTATATCAAATTTAATAAATAATTTAACTTTTTCAAATTTTAAAATAAAAATAATATTAAAAATAATATTCTAATAACATTTTATTCAATTCATATAAAATTATTTTAATTCATCTTAACTCATTTCTTAATAACTACGTGTCGTAATTAAGATTTGATAACTTCAGGCCAAATGATCTGCATTTAGATATTTTTACTGACGGTGATTTTGGAAGTTGCGTGCAAATTAATAGTGCCTGATAAATTAATAGAAGGGAAATGATACAGTACTTCCCGTTGGGTACCGCTGGAGCTTCAGCTCCCATTCATTTATTTATTTATTCATATATTTATTTATTTATTATTTAGTAAGTAAGAATGTAATTTTAAATATTTTAAAATATTAAAAAACACATATATAAAAAAGCCAAAAAAAAAGTCAAACGATTAATGGTAGCTCTCAGTAGGAGTTGAGAACAGTAGCTCATGTAGAGCCGCCCTTAATAGAATCAAACTGGGCCGTTGGATATGATGCATTAATATGAGAAATAACTTTTACAAGTTTTAAATATGTAAGTTCTGTATAAGATTTTGTAAAAGGTGGATCTTGCAATTGAAAAAATATAAAAAAATTACATTCTTTTTAATAATATTCACTTTTTTATAAAAAAAATTTGCACAAGACTTATGATCTATTTAGGATTTGCAACTAATATTATTCATCTAAAAATATATTATACTTACAAACTACTATTTATTGTGTAGGGCGACTCAATAGTAAGGTCATTTAGGTTATTGTCTAAGACCTCCACTCTATGTAACGCCTCTAAAAATAAAAATGAGGTGTTTTTCTAAACAAAATAAAAATAAAATTATTTCATTAAATAAAATTTTAAATAATTTTTATAATTTTTAGTGTGTGCAAGGCTGATGCATAATACTAAATTTAATATTTAATAGAATAATTTTTTTTATAAGTAATACAATGAACTATTTATATTTTAAATAATTTTTTTAAGATCTTGTTAAATTGAGGCAGAAAATTTGAATTGAGGCCTTATTTTAAATTGTTGTTGTTAATATAAATTCATAAAAACTGTATTTAAATAAAATCTCATTTTACTAAAAAGTTTTAAAATATTCCATATAATAATTTATATTTTATTATATTATAAATACGAATAATTTACTTAAATTTCATCTTAAATCTCAATTTTTATTGAGCCACCCTAATCGTGCAGCGCGCATGAATTATCTAGCAAGATTGTTTACTTTTTAAAGTTGAGATACCTTATTGTTAATTTTTTTAGCCAAATACGTATATCAGCTTAGAAAAAAGTTTCATAAAAGTATAATTCAATAATGATATTGTGGCTAAATGTGATATAGAACTTACAAAATCTTGCATAGAACTTTTGACACATCTTTTTCTTTAGTCAAAAGAGTCTTACGTACAACTTGATTTACCACTTTCTCCCAAAAAAAAAAAAAAAAACTTGATTTACCACAATATGCTGGCATATAACTTTACGAGATTTTTTTGTGAAGTAAATATTTTTCTTCAGTCTACCTTGACTCTTGAATTAAATTAAAATTTTTTATTCTCAAGAATAATCGATTCATTGCTTTCAAACATATATAATGAGACAAAATTTGCCAAACACAGGATTTACAGTAGCTACAATCTTTTTAGAAATCATGATTGTATTGTAATGATCTGTAAACCAAAAATGTTTGGCAACGGGAGATTATATATAGATTATTTTCAAATGAAAAAATGTTATTCTAAGACCTGAACTATATCACCTACAATGCAGATACCATATATAATTTGATCCGTAAGATTTAAATTATTTTATAAATTTCAAATTATAATTTATGAATGATGTGCGGTGCAATACCTTAGAATAGAATCATTCTTTTGAAGGACACGGGCACATCATGATCATGCACTAATTTTGAAGGCTCTTAGATGAAAAAAGAATAATACTAAGTGTCCCGCTCTCAGCTCCTATTGGGAGCTACGGCTTGCATTATAATGTATGTTTTTTTATTTATTTTGTTTTATGTAGATTTTTTTAATATTTTTAAATATTAAAAAAATAAAAGAATTCACAATATTAATAAAAAATACTTATTTAATCATGAAGTAAAATAAAAAATATTTTTATTTTATCTCGTGATTAAGAAAGTATTTTTTAATAATTTTTTTTACTTTATGGTTAAAGAAGTATTTTTTAATAATGTTCTAAATTTATTTTAATTTTTTTAAATATTTAAAAATATTAAAAAAATCTATATAAAAAATAACTAAAAAAAAACACATAAAAATACATAGGCTAGAGCCAGCAGTAGCTCCCAGCGAAAGCCACCAGCGGTGGCTCTAGCAGTTCTCATGAAAAAAAATGAAGGAGAAAGTAATAATACTGCCGACCTATTTCCTTTTCATCCCGTGTAAAATTTCATGCACATCACGGTTCTTTAAAAGAATAATCCTAGAGCCACCGCTAGTAGCTCCCGTTGGGAGCTACTGCTGGCTCTAATATGTATTTTTATGTATATTTTTTTTAGTTCTTTTTTTATATAAATGTTTTTAACAATTTTAAATATTTTAAAAAAATAAAAAATTCTTTATATAGATTAAGAAAATATTTTTTAATGATTTTTTTTTACTTCATGATTAAGAAATTATTTTTTAATAATATTATGAATTTTCTTTTAATTATTAAAAACATTTATATAAAAAAATTAAAAAAGTACACATAAAAAAACACCAGCGGTAACTCTAGCACCGCTCTCTTTAAAAACATGCATGGGAACTCCGAGCCGCGCACGCGCACGTCATCATGGAAGCTTTGATCAATTTCTTTCCTTATTTTTCTCGAAGCAATCATGTCAACTTCTTTCGTCCGTTCATTTTTCACTTTCCTTCGTTAATTAGTTAATTTGCTTTGAATCTATTTAAATATATATATATATATATTATAACCTAATATATAGTACTATGATGGCCGCCGCGTTAACTTGTATTGACAAAGATATCTCCTCTAGCTCTGTACTGTACATATAAACATGAAGACCTTTTTAATACTGCACATTGGCCATCGGCTTCGTCCATTACATCTTCTTTTCTCTCTCATGATCATAGACTTCGTACATGCGTGTTGCTTCAATACGCGACAAATTAAGAACGCATCATGCATGATCATTAATATATTAATGTTCATGAAATTGTTCTTTCAAGCAGTACATGAGTTACGTGTTCCATTCAGATTACTTGATGATTTGATTTCTCAGATCAAAGCTTCATGATTCATGCAGATGAACTGATCCTGTCAAACAGATCATATGGCTAGCTGACCACGTGTATTGCAAAAGACAGCGCCCAGCTTGGATGAAAAGAAATAATATTC
The DNA here is from genome assembly GCA_003123785.1 of Pterocarya stenoptera. Classification (NCBI taxonomy): domain Eukaryota; kingdom Viridiplantae; phylum Streptophyta; class Magnoliopsida; order Fagales; family Juglandaceae; genus Pterocarya; species Pterocarya stenoptera. The sequence goes on from QEOT01003904.1 coordinate 81,316, forward strand.
TCCACGACACGAAGAATCGAATTAGTACTCCATGTTTTTCACGAACCAGCAGGCTATTCATTAAAGTACTATCACCTCCTTTCATTAATTCAGAGGCTATATATTCATGTTATATATTCGTAATATAACCGTTTACAAGAATCCTATAATTTTATTAAAGTACTATCACGCGCGTTCCGTTTGATTAAATATTAACTAATTGACTGTGTAAAAGAATTAGTCTGATCAAACTCTCTGCATATTATCAGTAATGTTATTTGAAGGTTTTTACACCACACACTTTTTTCATAGTATATATAATTAAATTTGTAATATTTAAATTTTAAAATTTATCTTTGAAATTAAATTATCATGATACGTAGATTTATGATATGTAGTGTAAAGACTTTCAAATAGAATTATTTTTCATATATAATATTATTGCATCGATCGAATGATGAGTTGATACTAATTTGTTACATGAGTTTTTGGGGGTAATACGTAATTATATATATAATTATTATTTACACGATAATTAACATGCGATCAATAAAAAAATCTTATCATGTGAAAGTAATTATAACTTATATATACGGAGAGGATATTTTATTATTTTGGCCTCACTGCATGTCCGTACAGCTAGAGGATTCATGCTTTCAGCGGGGGCACTCATGCTTTCTTGTGTCCACATTGCAAGTCCTAAAATCAAAGTAATAGTTTTTTCCATAATAGACATGCATTTTTTTGATTAATTACGTTATTATAATTATCTAGTTGATTTTAGGACTTGCAATGTGGACACAAGAAGCGTGTATATATATCTACTTATATATAAAGTGCGAATCGAGTATAAACAGGATTTCGTTTAATTTTTTTTTTTCTATTTTGCCCATACTCTTGTTTCTCAATTCCCGTTTTGTCCCTGTCTTTTTCTCATTTTGCTCCTGCTTGTATTTCAAAATTTTCGTTTTGCCACATCCCCCTTCCCCGTCCGCTTCGTCTCCTGCAGAGCACCGCCTCACGCCGGCGTGACCAACACCACCCTGACGATTCTCTTCCCCTCCGGCCGGCGTCCCTCCCCTTCCAATCTCAGCACCTATCGTGCTGCCGTTAACTGCCACGAGCGAATCCAAGCCGAGGCTGGCCCATTTCTTCGTCCCCTCCAGTCCGCCGCCGCACGCCGGCATGGCCAATACCTCCCGGTCCATTTTCTTCTCCTCCGTCCGACGTTAACCACCGCGAGCGAATCAAAGCTGCCATGAACAGTGTTTTCGCCCAATAATATTTTTCCTATTTTGCCCCTGATTTTAGGTTCCACTTAGATATAGAAACACTATCAATTCATCTTATCTCATTCCATTATTATAATAAAATATTTTTAATGATATTGTAAATTTTTTTTAATATTTAAGCATATAAAAAAATCAAAAAAATAATTTTTTTTGTCCTTATCAAAACCATCTTGAAGGGTGTAGCACTGCTTTTAAACTTTAGATATGAAAAATGAGTGATGTTACAAATTGGTTTGAGCTTTACAATTGGACTATAGTATATTTTATTTTCCAAATTGATACGAACTCTTCATAAAATTTTAATAAAAAACCAAAATCTTGAAAATTAAACTTTAATATTGTGCAACATTTTATTTCCAATAATTTTGAATTATGTAAATATCAAATTGAATTTTTTTCCTTTTTATTAATGATTTTTGTTTAATGATTTATTAGGAAATAAATTTAAATATTTTTTTCCATTTTTGGATAAATTGAATAGTTTATTATTTGACTTAATAATTACACTATTTCAGGTAGATCTACAGATTCTAATGTACTATAATATATTTAATTTTTTTTAAATGTCAAGGATGAGACTTTATAAAATATATGATTAAATTATTTAATACTTATCACTATAGTTTTGAATTTTAAAATTAACATATTATACATTTATTTTGGAAATAACAAATATACAATATACGCATCCAACTATAATTATTAGAAGTAATAATAGTAGGTTCATTAGTATAATTACAAATTTTCATAAGGAAATAAATTATAACTTCTTAATAATTTAAAAATATAATATGTCATTGTTAATATGTTATTTAGCCAATTGTGAAAATGTTAAATAAATTATTGTTTTTCATTTTTATTATTTCTTATAGTACTTCTGTTTTAGTAATATTAAAAAAGGGTTATGAAAACTTTTGAAGTAAATTAAAATAATTTGGTTTGCATTCTTAAACTAAGAACTAAACTTCCTTTAGAGTAATGCAATAATTTAACATTATTTGTAGTGCTGAATAATATGGTCTAGAATATATTAATATATATTAGAAAATTTTTAATTTTTTTCTTCTCTGAAAATTTATATAATGTTGGAATTTTTCTTTTACATATTTTTGAATAAAGATTGAGTTTATTCAAAATAAAATCTTAAAAAAATAAATTTTATTTCTTTCCACCATTTTTTGTTCAAATTTGTTCAAATTATTTTTTGTAGTTATAACTGATAAAATATAATTATATGATTAAATTATTTAACATTTAGTAATGTACTTTCTAAGTTTAAAATTAACACATTATTATAATTTCTATGTTAGAGTTGTCAATATTTTGCACATAACATATGTGATTTTTATTATGATCAAGAATAAAATCTTAAAATAGAAATGAAACTCTGTCCATTGATATTTAAAATTGAGAAATTATATGAATTTAAATTATCATTTTGTTGTTCATTGTAAATTGACTGGTAGCTTATTTCTTATATTTTTGCACATAACATATGTGATGTTTTGCACAATAGTTATCAATATATTTTTTTCTTGATGTGTAAACACACATATTTAAACATCAATGTAGATGTTTAAATTGAATGATGAAAATGAGAAATCACATGTTACTATATAGTATAGGAGATGATGAACTGAATTTTTTCTCTATAATTCATTATTTCTACTTTTTAATAAGAATAATAATAGTAGGTTGGTTTGTATAATTACAAATTTTCATAAGGAAATAAATTATAACTCTTAATAATTTAAAAATATAATATGTCATTATTACTATTTTATTTAGGCAAGTGTGAAAATGTTAAATAAATTAATGTTTGCATTGTTATTATTTCTTATTGTGCTTCTGTTTTAGTAATATTAGAAAAGGTAATGAAAACTTTTAAAGTAAATTAAGATGATCTGGTTTAGTTTACTGCCTTTGAAGTAACGCAGTGATGTAACATTATTTGTAGCACTGAATAATATGATCTAGAATATATTAATATATATTAGAAAATTTTTAATTTTTTCATTCTTTGAAAATTTATATAATGTTGGAATTTTTCTTTTATATATTTATGAATAAATGTTTAATAATTACTAACAAATTATCTTCTCATAAAGAAGATAAAATTAAAACAATTTTTTTTTCAATAATCTTTAAGTATAATCCATAATTTAAAAACGTTTTGTCCCATAACCAAATGAATTCACCCCATCTTTATATATATATATATATATAGAAACCTAACAAAATTATCAGTAACATTAATTTTAATTTTCAAATTCTAATAAACAATTTTTTATTTTTTTATTTAAATATGTTCTTTATACTTTTGATATATGTAGGGCACAGTATGAATATAAGTAGATAGTACACGTTAACTTTTTGTTTTAATTATGTTTCACTATTTTATAATTAGTAATAAAATTTTACTATTAATATTTTTATTATTAATTTAAGCTTTTATTAAAATTTTCTTATTAAATTTTTCCATCATATAACTAAATAAAACATATGTGATAGATATTTTGTAGATAACATATGTGATGTTTTTTATGATCAAGGACAAAATACTAAAATATAGATGAAACTCGATCCATTTGTAATTAAATTTGAGAATTTATATACATTTAAACTCTCATTTTTTGGCTTATTGTGGATTGACAAATAGTCATGTAAAATCTACTTTATTATTATATATATAAATTTATCAGACATTACCATCTATTACATTTCATAACTATATATTTTAGTCTGTTTTTTCTTACTACATGTTTTTACAAAAACTTCTACTTTTAACAAGTTTTTGCAACTGGGCATACGTGCATTAGCACGTTATGCCTTACTAGTAAATATATATATATATATATTTATATATAAATCCCTAAAAGATCAAGATTAACGCGGTGTATAACTCGTGTTAGGTACGCATCACTAAAGAATCGATCCGCAAATTAACAAAACGTACAAGAAAAAGAAAATTTACCTCGTTTGTTTTCAGAGATAAGATGAGATGAGATAAGATTAAAATTAAAAAGTAAAATAAAATATTATTAGAATATATTTTTTAATATTATATTTATTTTGAGATTTGAAAAAGTTGAATTGTTTATTTTATTTTATATGGAGATTTGAGAAAGTTGTAATGATGAGATAGGAGGTTTTCAAAGTTTTAGATTTTAGTCTTAAAAACAAACAAGGCCTTAGTTAGATGGCCAGGATTTCGGAATTAGTTTGATTGGCATGCATTTCCTAGATCTAGTATGTGTATATACATCTCTTATTTGCCCCCAACACTACAAGAAAACTGCTTATTTGCAGCCAGTTAATTCCAGCGAAATGACTATTTACAGTTAAAATGAATCTGTTTTGGTCATAAATGATCTTTTTACTGCAATTAAATGGCCCCAAAAATCTAATTTTCTTGTAGTGCAAGAATTTCTGAATTATTTGAAGTTTGTGATATGAATATTCTTCCACGAAAATTTTCCCCTAGCTTCGAACGCAATATGTTTTGATCTACATGAAATTAATTAATGAAACTAGCTACATATATATATACATACTGCATGATAATTAATTCATACAGTAATTAAAAAAGAAGACTCAATAAGATCTCCTACAATTCTTTTATCCAAACACATGATCATACGTACAACATGTGTTTTGTGTTTATCTCTTTAGTTCCGAATTGTATAGGCGCCAGGCCGTGATCAGAAGAAAAAAAATTATATGAAAATCTCATCTAAAAACAAAAAGGTTTTCAACATGCATGTAAGCCCTCTAAAGTTATATATGTTTCAAACCAAAAAGTTATTCACGAGGGTAAGAATATGTTAAAGACCCAATATATTAACCATTAATCTAAAAACTCTAGGACTGTTGGATATTAATTTGGTTAAACCTTTAACCCTTAGAATCATAACACTTTACCATACTTCCGAATCTGACGTCCACGACGACCTACTTTATCGACACTAATCCGATAGGAGCCATTTCACTCATCTATTCGTATTAAATGACTTAACACTAATTGTATGCACATACATAGTATCAAGGCATTTTAATCTAGCCTTATATAGGTCGCCCCCTTAGTGACTTGAACCTGTGACGTGGTCCCTGTTCTGATACTAATTGTTAAAGACCAAACCATTGATTCAAAAGCTTTAAAACTATTGGATATTAATTTAGTTAAGTCTTTAACCTTCAGGATCATAATAGAATATTGCCGGCGGTCAACTTTTAGCCTTCAATATTGATCCTCCTTTTTGTAACTTGATTCATTGGAAGCTCTTATTAAGCTGCTCAGGAGTATTGACCGGTGCCAAGGTCCTTTGGAGCGAATGGTAAGATTTGGTCTCCAATTGAGAGAATCAGGTTGAAAACGCCCCACTCTTGTATAAAAGGAAAGCAGTACTGGCCGGCAATAAAAAAAAGTATAAGGACATGATATGCATCTCATAAATTGATTAGTCGTTGTTACTACGTACGTTTCTATTGGCCGGCTGGTTTTCCTCTAAAAGGAGTTTATTAAGGATAAGAGAAATTCTATATGGAAGTTAATTTATACCACACACCTCTACGTAATTAATATGTGATTTTTTATTTTTATTCTTCTATCTTACTGCTTAAATATTTGTGTCTTTAAATAGAAAAAAAATAACAAATCATATATTAATTACCTAGATATGTGTGGTAGCATTTTATCTCTTAAGAGTACTAGTAGTGGACTTAACTTAATCAAATTTTAGCCAACGTTTAGTTAGGTTGTACAAAAATTCACTATAATGGACTCAATAAATTAACAGTAATTTTAGCCCAAGATTTATTTCCTAACCAGTCTCTTGGGTTGGCTAAATATTATTTTCACCATAAACAATTCTTTTCTTGTTACCTGATGTTCCTCTTGCTCAAGAAGAAAAGATAAAGAAAATTCATTATTATTATTTTTTCTTGTTATTGGTAGCGTGCGATCACAGGCGTTACATTTTTTTTAAAAACAATTCGGTACATTATTGAATAAATAATAGAAGCAAGAAAAATTATATTAGTAAACCGGTTGGTAAACTACACCTTCCATATAGTTTATATAGTTAAATTTGGTTGGGTAAACTACACTTTACAAGATAAAGAAAAATTTATTATTTATCCGTTAGGAATAATATGAACATTAGAAAATTAATGTGTACTTTTTAGTAATAAATAAATATTTAAATTACAATTAGAATTAAAATAAATAAAATTGTCAAAATCAATATTTTAATAGAATAATGATAGATTTGGAGAGTCTATTATTTGATGTTATTGAAAAGTGACTAGCTAAATTTATAAAAGTGAATTCTCTGGTCAAATATTCTAGATTCAATGTTCTGGTGCTCTAAGAGCATTAGTAGTGGACTCAACAAAGTTATATTTTAACCAAAATTTAACTAGATTGTATAAAAACTCACTGTAGTGGACTCAATAAAGCTATAGTATTTTTAACTTTGATCATTTTCACTGGCCAAATTTGTTGAGTCCAAGTTACCAGCCAAATATTATTCTGGCATAAAAAATTTCCTGTCCCACATGCTATTCGTTTCGCACAAGCTCACAACTCTACAAAATTCATCTTCGTCTCAAAAGCACGAATCGCCCAAATCCCAAACTCAACTATATAAGACGACCAGTCTCCATCAGTCATCATTTCAATGGTGTGGTATCATCTTATTGGAATGCTAGTTTCAAGTTCTAGTTCTGCAATATTATGATTAGTTGATGCCAATTTTACTTTTAAAATTTAATATCAACGTTAGAAAATTAATTAATGTGTATTTTTTTAATAACAAATAAATATTAAAATTAAAATTAAAATAAATGAAAATGTCAAAATTAATATTTGAATAGAATAGCTAGTGATAGATTTTGAAAGTCTGTTATTTGGTATTTTTAAAAAGTAGCTAACTAAATTTATAAAAGTGAATTTTCTAACCAAGTTTTGGTCAAACTTTATTGAGTTCACGGCTAATACTCTTAAGAATAATTGAAGGAAAAGCTTGTTTTAATAAGACAGCGTGAAGTTCAGGCCAGGCAACCAAAATTTTGATGTTTACGCCAGTGTAAATATGCCAATATATTATCATTTTAAATGTTTTCACGAGATTCTGTTTGTATATAGAAACGGTTTCATCTCATCTTATTATAATTATAATTTTCTTAAATTCTTACATAAAATATAAAAAATAATATTTAATTTTTTTAAATTTTAAAATAATAATAATAATAATATTTTATTCAACTTTTAATTTTTATATAAATTCATCTCATTTTTGACTTCCTGTCAAAACGAAACTTAAAAGAGCCGGGGGTTATACGTAACGATCATTTCAAGTTAAGAAAAAGGGCTAATTAAAGGACTTATTTGAAGAGAGGGTTTCAAGCGATCCCTATTTCTTACCGTCCAGCGCATGCAACGTGGGTCCAGATCACTCAGAGGTCAATTAGGGGAAAACATGCATCATGTGCAGCATTTGTTTTGTTTTGTCCTGATGCTTTAGGAGCGGCCAGCATCTGCATGCATGCATGCAGCTATTGGTGGGGGCAAGGGGCAAGGTCATGGCAAGGGACAAGCTTTATTATCAAGAGTGAATTAGGATAATAACAAGGATCGGAAGAGATCAAGTGCCTAGCTAGGGAGTCTGCATTAGTACTAATTGCTTTATTCATCATTAGAAAATAAACCATCCTTTTGTTTTGGGGTAATATTACAGGAGTCTGCAGGAAGGAGTTGCACTCTTCATTACGGCCTTTTATTTGATATCGAACTCTTCATTAATTTTAGTTCGATCTTGATTATGATCTCATACATACTAATTTTAAGTACAAAATCCATCGAAACATCATAATTACATGGGAGATTCAATTTTTTTTTTTTTTTTTTTATATTACTAGTACACTACTGCTGTATAATGACCCTTACGAGTTTAATTGCGGCAGCGTCTCCATGCAGAACAAAGCTGCAATTTGAAAATGAAGCCAATATTCTACAGATCTAATTAATTTAGAACTTAGGCCAACCCGTCACGTCCCAGTCAATTCTCTTTGTCAGACTCAAAACTAATCTGTGTTCAAACACGTTGCCGAAACTAATCTTAGTGTTATCAAATCAAATCAAATCAAATCCCTAATCTTAGTGCCGTCAAATCAAAGCAGGCAGACCTTTTTTGAACGGTGCTATTATGCCGCCGCCCTATTTGACTATTGAGTATTGTTATGCATAATCCTACACACCACACACTAATGTGTTTTTTATTTTTTTAAATTTTTTTTAAATTTTTTTTTGTTTTACTCTTCTTGAAACATTTATATTTTTTTATTCATCATCCATATAATACACATTTAATAAAAGAAACATATAAAAAAAATAAAAAAAATTATGGTGTGTGGTGTGTAGGATGATGTAAAGATTAATTCTTTGACTATTAGACTATTTTAACCTTTTTTTTTTAAATATTTTTAAAAATAAAAATATACATCAGTTCATTAAAAATTATTTTTTTAATCATTAATAAATAAATAAATAAATATACAAACGATCAAAATAAATGATCAAAATGAAAAGATAAACTAACTAGCATTTTCCTTTCTGAAAGATCATGCATCTCGATCGGACTCTTACCACTCATGCGACCAGGCAAGCAGCGTATATTATAATTAGAATGTTACGACTTTAACTAGCTGGAATGCTACTTTGCAAGCGGTTCGGCGCACCAAACCGCGTATCAATGTTGATATAATTTTTTTATTAAAAAGAAAAATAAAAGAATAAAAATTTTGAGAGAAAAAGAAGAAGATCATCTGTCTCATGAAAATCATTTCTATCTACAATTCGCACCGTTTCATTAAATGGATACCTTACATGTCAGCATCGGTGTACGATTTGATACGCGAACTCACTTGCAATAAGACTTTAGGAGTGGTTTGGATACAAAATTTATCTCACCTCATTTCATCTTATTTTATCATTATAATTTTCTAAATTCCTACACAAAATATAATAAATAATTAAAAATTAAAAATCCTAAAGAAATAATAATATTAAAAAATAATATTCTAATAATATTTTATCTAATTTATCTAAAACAATCTCATCTTATCTCACTATCCAAACAAGCCATTAATCTTTTATATTACACATATGGTTTTGTTAAAGACAAACTATAACAGAAGTTGTTGATGTCATGTTTTGCAGCACAAACAACAACACAATGGGTCGATTTGTTCCTGTGAGAAACACCTCTGATACCTAAGTTAGCTTGGGTTCTCAGTCTGTGATATAAAAGCTCAAATGAAAGTGCATAGAGAATTTTATGCCCTAGCGAGGGGGATATATATACCCGATCGGAGTGGTCCCCTGGCAAGTCGATCGTGGCAATGTTGCTTCGTACTCAGGATGTGCCTTCTTCCCACGTTCTACCACTCAATAGGTCGTTCATGCTCGATCGTGGCAACTGCTGACAGTCTGTTAGATCCCCAAGTAAAGTTGCATCTAAAACCACGGCACATGTCCTAGCAATGTCTGGGACATGCCTCTTGATCATGCCACGAGCATGCCTTGGCCCGTGTCTTGTCACACACAGGGCGCACATCCTGCCCATGGACTGGCCATATGCACGCCTTGGCCGGTGCCTTGACACGCACAGGGCGCCCAGCACGCAGGCCATGCGCAAGCACATGTGAGCGCCACGCCTCGGACCCAGCAAGGTTAGTGGTCATGCGCAGTCCAGCGCATGTCCATGCGCCGTGTGGCCCAATGCATACACGCAGGTCGCATGGCCCAGCGCATGCACACAGGCCGCATGGCCCTGCGCCCCCACCTTGGCCACATGGCCATGCGCACACTCACCAGGCGCACGCCCATGCATGCCCTCATGCACCTGCAGTCGGCCATGTACCCAGCCGTACGCCGGCAAGGTTAATGACATGCCATCCAACGCACGGGCCCAGCCCGTGCCATGTAGAGCAGGCCAAGGGCATGCCATCCAACGCACGACTCCAGCCCAGCCATGCAGAGCAGGCCAATGGCATGCCCACCAGACATGCCATCCAGCGCATAACTCCAGCCCATGCCTTGCAGCAGGCTAAACATGGCACCTTGCCATGCCCACCAACCGGCCCATGCATGGCACCATGCCATGCACCACAGCTAGCCATGCCAAGCCACTTAGTCATGGACCAGACTGAGGACCACCATGCACCATCTTAGCCAAACCATTGGCTCCTGCATGCCACGGCCATGTGGTCTATGCCACTATCTTTATTTATGTTATTTATTTTATTTCTTTTATTGCAAATGGACCTTTTGGGGGTTTCCAAGTTGTAACCTTTATAAATAGGATCCTTAGTCATTTCTTTCACATCTTTTGGCAAATTGACTAGAGTGAGGACATTGTTGAGAGATCATTTTCGGTGCTAGACACTTGGGCTCTTTTGGGTGCAATTCATTGAATCCCAAAGAGATGATTACTCCATGCAATTCATTGAATTTGAGTAATCCATTTATCTTGTTTTTCAACTTGGTGCAATTCATTGAATCCAAGTTGATCATCTTTATTCTTATTCATTTTATCAATTGTTGATATTCAACACTTGTGCAATTCATGAATTATTTGTTGAAATATTATCTTTTGTTCTTCATTTTGTTCTTGGTGTTCATCATTATTTTTGTCTTTCAATCCATCAATTCATCATTTTCGGCCAATCCTAGTGTTTGTCAACTTTCCATAAATTGTTGAAAGACTCAACACTTGCTGCCCTAGCCGAACCACCCTTTCCTTATTGGCCTCCAAGTGAATTTCGGCCAACTCCTTCCATATTTGGATTAACTCGGTCAACCAACCCACTTGTCATATTAGGGTTTCTATACTTGGAAACCCTAGTTGACCCATTCATCTCTCTTGGCCGGCCACAACCTTATCCACAATCAAATCCCTACTTTTTAGGAAATATTCCTAAAAGTTCTTCAAAACCCTAATCCATCTTCCATCTCAAACCCTAGACACATCATCCAAACCCTAACCCTATCACCAAAGTGGCGCCATCCATGCAAGCCACTATTGTCGTGCACCCCATGCAATCCTAGTCACCCAAACAATTAGCCATTTTTTTCAACATCTCATACACTTATTCTAGCCTAAACACTAACCTCACCTTGTCCAGATTGCCATCTTTGCCACTATTGTTCGAGAATCAAGCAAGAGAGGAACGGATGTTCGGTCATCATAAGGTCACCCTTGGCATGGAGATCCTAGTGTTTAAGGACTTGATCGAGGTCCCTAACATTAATTGGTACTTTATTGAGAAGATTCTTGCTTGGTGTTTTGAGAAGTTCTCACTTCTCTAAGAGGTAAACGACGCGTTAAATTGAAACTTTGTGAATTGGTTGGAGGAGTCCCTCGTTGGATCCTATTTATTTTTGTTGATTGAATTGTTGAAAATATGGAGTTTCGGGAGTTGAGGTAAAGGACGGAGTAGTGTTCTTGAAGAGGTCGGCTACCCTTGAAGGTAGAGGACCTGAGGTTGGATAATTGCAAGAGGAGTTGTCCATCCACAAAGTGGACAACTCAAGGTTGGACTTTTGAGCCTTCAAATCGCTCAAAAGAGTTGCAAAGTTGCTGTCCAAGCTACACCAGGCAGAAATTTCAGTTTGCAAGAGTAGTTTGCAAGTGATCCAAGTGTTAGTTTGCAAGTGATCAAGACTAGTTTGCAAGCACCATGGCCGAGAGACACATTGAAGCCGAAGGAAGTGGAACTACAAACCGAGAGAGGATTGAGATACTTGAAGGGCATGCTTCCAAAGTCATGGACATTTTTAATGAGATCAACACTACTATGACCGAATTATGGATGGCTATGAATGCCACTATGCAAGACAATGAAGAGAGTAAGGGAGTCGTGGACAACATGAGGAGAGAAATACATGAGAGCATTGAAAGATTGGAGAGAAGACTTGTTGAAGGCCAAGCTACATGGCAAGAGACTAATGGACAAAAGCATGATGCTTTTGTTGATAGTGTTGAAACAAGTGTGACTAATTCTATTCATGACCCAATGCATGAGCCACCAAAAGTTGAATTGAGAAGAGGTGGACGTGTTGAACGTGATGAGGTTGCGGTTGAAAGATGGATTCATGGTAGAAATCACCATAGGAGTCCAAGCATTAGAGAGAGACATCAAGATGTAAGATATGAGATGCCAAGGTTTGACGATGGCCATGAGGCCGAGAATGACTATGAGGAAGATAGGTCATTCGGCCATGAGAACCAATTTGAGAGAAGACACAACCATTATGACTGTGATAGAAGACCACATGGAAGAAGACATGATGATGAGTTTCATGAGAAAAGAAGGGGAAACCGAGCTTATGACAGGGGAACCAAGAGACCTAAGATGGACTTCCCTAAGTTTAATGGGGGGATCCATATGAATGGCTTGACAAGATTGATCACTACTTCCACACTTATGAGATGCCGAGAAGAGAGAGAGTATCTACGGCATGTTTTTACTTGGAGGGAAAAGCTAGCGAGAGGTGGACATGGATTAGAGATCAATATGAGAAGGATGAGAAAAGATTGGAGTGGACTGCATTTGAGAAGGAATTTTTGCTACAATTTGGCCCTTCGCCCACCATTAATCATCATGGACAATTGGCTAAATTGAAACAAGAAGGAAAAGTCCACCACTACATTGAGGAGTTTGGCAATTACAAACACTTGTGAAAGGATGATCCGAAGAGGCACTTGTGAGTACATTCATTGATGGCTTGAAACCTTGGATAGCCAAGGAGATAAAATTGAAGCAACCTACAAGAATTCAATAATTTATAAAGATGGCTGAAATCCTTGATGAGAGTTCTACCATGAAGAAAAGATTTTCCAAGGATGTGGAAAGTAAAACTTCAAAAACTTTGCAAACCAAACCACCTTGGAAAAGTAATGAAGGAAATGAGGTTTTTAAGCCTAATCCATATAAGGTTAAGAAACTTTCTAGAGAAGAAGTCCAAGATACAATCAAGAAGGGCTTGTGCTTCAAATGTGGAGACAAGTGAAGTAAAGAGCACTCATGTAAGTCGGGTAAAACCTTTGTGATAATTGAAGATAAGGAACAAGATGAAGATTCACACCATGAGTCTGAACATAAAGAGGCCAAACCTAGTGAGGAAGAGGAGGACGCTGAGTTGTCTCTTAATGCCATGTCTGGGGTTCAAAAGCCCACTTCTATGAGGGTCATGACATGGATAGGAAAATTTGAGGTTACCTTATTGGTTGATAGTGGCTTAACCTACAATTTTATCAATTCCAACATTGTCACCAAGGTTGGATTGAAGCTGAGCACTATTGAACCATTTGAAGTGAAGATTGCTAATGGAGATAAGCTTAGATGTGATGGCCTTGTGAGAGAGGTCAAGATGAATGTACAAGGGGTGAGGATTGTGGCGGATTTGCATGTCCTATCTCTTGTGGGACTAGATGTTGTCTTGGGCAATGTTTGGTTGAGAGGCATTGGCAAAGTTGTGAATGACTATGATAAGATGACTATGGAATTTCGGATTGGGTCCAAGAAGAAGTTGTGGACAGTTTTGACATCCAAGGAAGTGAAGTCTTGTGAGGCTATGATGTTTGAGAAACTTTGCAAGAGTGGAGCTAGTTGCTTTGCCATTATTCTAGCTAATCAAGAGGCACTTTTTGAAATGGAAAAGAGTGAAGATGAGGGCAAGAAGGATGACTTATCCTTGCTGCCCGTGGAGGTCCAAGAGGTCTTGAGAGACCATTGGGGGGTCCTAGAGGTGCCAACCACTTTGCCACCTTCTAGACCTTTTGATCACCGAATTGCCTTAGTGGACGAGAGCAAACCGGTTAATATTCCAAATGCCGGTATGCTCATTTTCAAAAAGAAGAAATTAAGAGGCAAGTTGAAGACATGTTGAAAGGAGGCTTGATAAGACCTAAAACTAGTCATTTTTCTTTACCGATCTTGTTGGTGAGAAAGAAGGATGGCACATGAAGATTTTGTACCGATTATAGAGCTTTGAATGAAACTACCATCAAGGATAGGTTTCCCATACCTACCATTGATGAAATGTTGGATGAGCTACATGGGGCTAGTGTGTTCTCAAAGCTTGATTTGAGAGCGGGGTACCACCAAATCCGAATGAGGGAAGGAGATGTGCACAAAACGGCTTTTAGAACCCACAATGGCCACTTTGAGTACCTTGTAATGCCGTTTGGGTTGTGTAATGCTCCCTCAACTTTCCAAGCCGCCATGAACTCTATTTTCAAACCATTGTTGAGGAAGTTTGTGCTAGTGTTCTTTGATGACATCCTTGTTTACTCCAAGTCCGTGGAAGAGCACAAACTACATTTGAAGGTTGTGATGAAGATTCTTGAAGAGCATCATTTTTTCATTAAAGCATCTAAGTGTGCTTTCATGAAAAAGGAACTTGAGTATTTGTGACACTTTATTTCAGGAGATAGAGTGAAAGTGGACCAAAGGAAGATTGAAGCTATGGTAGATTGGCCACTGCCCATGGATGTTTCGGCCTTTAGAGGTTTATTGGGCTTGACCGGTTATTATATAAGATTTTTCAAGGACTATGGGTTGATTGCTAAGCCACTTACTTCTTTGCTAAAGGACAATTTTGAATGGACACAAGAAACTAAAGATGCCTTTGAGAACTTGAAGAGAGCCATGACTACTACACCCGTTCTTGTCTTGTCCAACTTTGAGAAGCCTTTTGAAGTTTACACCGATGCAAGTGTGGATGCTATAGGGGCTGTTTTGGTACAAAAACAAAGACCATTGGCCTTTATTAAAGTTTTGGGGCCAATGAAGAAGGCATGGAGTACCTATGCAAGAGAGATGCTTGCAATTGTACATGCCGTGAAAGTGTGGAGACCTTACTTGTTGGGAAGAAAGTTCACCATTGTCACGGATCAACAAGCATTAAAGCACACTTTGCAACAAAAGATTGTGACCCCGGAACACCAAAAGTTTCTTGTGAAGCTTTTGGGATTTGAGTATGACATTGTGTATCAATCCGGGAAAGAAAACAAAGTGGCTAATGCACTTAGTAGAAGAGAGGGAAGTTCTTTGCTTTGGCAAATGCATGATAAAGATAATGCTAGTTTGATGGCCTTGAGTGGGGCCGTATGGAGGATATGGGATAAGATTCGAGAAGTCACAAAGATAGATGCAAGAGTAATTGAGATCATAGAGCTTTTAGAAGCTCAAAAGAGTGGAGTGATCGGGTTGAAGGTGAAAGATCGCATAATCTACTATAAGGAGTATATTTATGTTCCGAATGTGCGTAAGTTGAGAAAAGAAATATTTGACCACTTCCATTTTAGCAAAGAGGGAGGTCACAAGGGATTGCTGAGGATTTATATAAAGGTAAAGCACTTTTTCTATTGGGAAGGAATAAAGAAGGCCGTGAAAAAGCTTGTAGCCGAGTGTGATACATGCCAAAAAATCAAATATGACACAAGACCTCCATCCGGGATCTTGCAACCTCTTCCTATTCCTAATTTGATTTGGGAGGACTTAAGCAAGGATTTTATGGAGGGACTTCTTATTAGTGGTGGCTTTGAGGTGATACTTGTGGTGGATAGATTGAGCAAGTATAGTTATTTCATTCCACTTATTCATCTATTCACAACCAAGAGTGTGGCCAAGGCATTTATTGATAATATTATGAAGTTTCATGGGTTTTCCAAGAGCATAGTCACGGATAGAGATAGAGTATTCATGAGTTCCTTTTGGAAGGAGATGTTTGAGCTCGTTGAAGAGCTACCGAAGTTTGATGAAGAATGGCGTATGCTTTTACAACCAAAAGAGGCCCTTAATTATAGGATTGTTCTAAAGGGGAGAAAAAGACAAGATATGTGGCAAGTTTTGATTAGGTGGGGTAAAGCACCAAACGAAGAGGCTACTTGAAAAAATTATGATGATATAAGGGAGAGATTTCCCCAATTTATCCTTGAGGGCAAGGATAGTCTTAAAGAGAGGGGGATTGTTAGACCCCCACGTAAAGTTGCCTCTAAAACTATGGCACATGTCCTAGCCATGTCTGGGACATGCCCCTTGATCATGCCACAAGCATGCATTGGCCCGTGTCTTATCACACACAGGGCACCCAGCATGCCCATGGACTAGCCACAAGCATGCCTTGGCCCATGCCTTGACATGCACTGGGCGCCCAGCATGCAGGCCATGCACATGCACATGCGCGCACCACGCCTCGGACCCAACGAGTTTAATGGCCATGCGCAGCCCAGCGCACGGCCAGGCATGAGCACGCCCATGCGCATGTCCATGCGCCGCGTGGACCTGTGCCCCCACCTTAGCTGCATGGCCATGCGCACTCCTACCAGGCGCTCGCCCATGCATGCGCCCATGCACCTGAAGCCGGCCATGCACCTAGCCGCATGGCCCTCCTACCGCACGCCAGCGAGGTTAGTGGCATGCTCTCCAGGCATGCCATCCAGCGCACGGGTCCAGCCCGTGCCATGTAGAGCAGGTCAAGGGCATGCCATCCAACGCACGGCTTTAGCCCATGCCTTGCAACAAGCTCACATGGCTAGCCACCATCAGCAAGCCAAACATGGCACCATGCCATGCCCACCAGCCGGCCCATGCATGGCAACATACCATACACCACAGCTAGTCATGCCGAGCCACTTAGCCAGGGACCAGACCGAGTACCACCATGCATCATCTTAGCCGAACCATTGGCTCCTGCATACCACGACCATGTGGTCCATACCACTATCTTTATTTATGTTATTTATTTTATTTATTTTATTTCTTTTATTGCAAATGGACCTTTTGGGGGGTTTTCAAGTTGTAACCTTTATAAATAGGACCTTTAGTCATTTCTTTCACATCTTTTGACAAATTGACTAAAGTGAGGACATTGTCGAGAGATCATTTTCGGTGCTAGACACTTGGGTTCTTTTGGGTGCAATTCATTGAATCCTAAAGAGATGATTACTCCATGCAATTCATTGAATTGGAGTAATCTATTTATCTTATTTTTCAACTTGGTGCAATTCATTGAATCCAAATTGATCATCTTTGTTCTTATTCATTTTATCAATACATGAGGTTTATTCAACATTTGTGCAATTCGTGAATTATTTGTTGAAATATTATCTTTTGTTCTTCATTGTGTTCTTGGTATTCATCATTATTTTTGTCTTTCAATCCATCCATTCAACATTTTCGGCCAACCCTAGTGTTTGTCAACTTTCCGTAAATTGTTGACTCAATACTTGTTGCCTTAACCGAACCACCCTTTCCTTATTGGCCTCCAAGTGAATTTCGGCCAACTCCTTCCATATTTGGATTGACTCGGTCAACCAACCCACTTGCCATTCATCTCTCTTGGCCGGCCACAACCCTATCCACAATGAAATCCTTAGTTTTTAGGAAACATTCTTAAAAACTCTCCATCACCTATTCGGCCAAGCTAGTGCCGCCCACCTCCAAAACCATAATCCATCTTCTATATCAAACCTTAGACACATCATCCAAACCCTAACCCTAATCACCAAAGTGGCACCATCCATGCAAGCCACTATTGCCGTGCACCCCATGCAATCCTAGCCACCCAAACACTTAGCCATTTTTTCAAACATCCCATACACTCATCCTAGCCTAAACACTAACCTCACCTTGTCTAAATTGTCATCTTTGCCACTATTGTTTGATAATCAAGCAAGAGAGGAACGGAGGTTTGGTCATCACAAGGTTACCCTTGACGTGGAGATCCTAGTGTTTAGGGACTTGATCGAGCTCCCTAACACAGTCAAGGGTGCACGTCGTGGCGTGCCCATCCCCGACCTTTATTAAATGCGGCATGGTCTCAGCCTGGTGCGCCCACCTTCCTGGTCTAGCCATCGGTGTCCAGGAACCATAGTTTTCCCTGACAGTGTGTATAGGGACTGCTGGCCAATAGGGGTGTCCAAATCGTGTTAACGGGTCGTATTCGTGTCGTGTCAAGACATGTATATTATGATATATAGGTCAACTCTAACCTGACCTATTAACCTTATCGTGTCAAAATCTCAAACGCTAACACAATTATTTAACATAACGGGTCGTGTCGTGTCAACCCATTATAACCCGTTTATGTAAATCGATTGAACAAACTCGAAATTAACCCTTTTGACCTAGTTAAGTTTAATATAATTTTATATAAATGTTAAAATCACAATATCTAGAAAAAAAAATATAAAACTAAGTACAAGTCTAAAATTACAATTCAAACAATAAAAATATAGAAATTAAAATCTCAACAATTTTATTTTTAGGTATAAGGGTATAATTGTAACTTTAACTTTCTTAACGGATCAACTCGTTTTGATCCGAACCCGTTAAGGCTAAACCCTAACCCGTTTTTATCGTGTGTTCGTGTTGGGTTAACAGGTTGTATCACATATTGACACCCCTACTGGCCAGCAATGGTGTCAGACCTTCTGACTCAAGGATCTTTGTTCCACGTGTCCAACTTTGATGCTCCTCTCTAGGTTTCTTGGCCGAGCTTGCCCTTCTCGGCCTAACCCCCCGAGTCTTCGTTGTTGTCAGGACCCTTAGGAAGGACGTGATGTCGCTCGCCTTCCCAGATGCCCCTCTTCTACCTTGATAGTTGCACTTGTCTAAACTTTTCCTTTTTTCTTCTTTCTTTTTTTTTTCCTGCCTGGCAGAGCCTCTTGATGTAACGTCTGTATATATATTACATGAAGTTTGTGCCTCTTTGACTGTGTACTTTCTCTTGTCTCTACGCATTTTCTTTTCCTTTATCCGAGTAGCCATGTGAGCAAAGTTCGGGATGCTCTAACCCAACCACTTCTCCACAGTGAGTTAAGAGACTCGACTTATGGGTCACGAAGGTCGGCAAGTCGAGAGACTTGTGTCCGACTAGTCATTTTGGCAGAGCTCGGGATGCTCTGTCCCGACCACTTCTTCACGCGCGAGTTAAAGGACTTGGCTTATGGGTCACGAAGGTCGGTAAGTTGATTCTACTGGTAATTTGGGCAGAGCTCACCACGCTCTAGCCTGACCACTTATCCACAGTGAATCAAGGGACTCGGCTTATGGGTTACGAAGGTCAGCAAGTCGAGATACTTGTGTCTGATTGGTCATTTGGGTAGAGCTCAACACACTCTAGCCTGGCTAGTTCTCGAGGTACTTGACTTATGGTCACGAATGTCAGCAAGTCGAAGG
This sequence comes from Pterocarya stenoptera, assembly GCA_003123785.1. NCBI lineage: Eukaryota > Viridiplantae > Streptophyta > Magnoliopsida > Fagales > Juglandaceae > Pterocarya > Pterocarya stenoptera. The sequence continues at coordinate 100,836 of QEOT01003904.1, forward strand.
ACTTTTGTCCGACTGGCCATGTGGGCAGAGCTTGGGATGCTATAGCCTGGCCATTTCTTCACTGCGAGTCGAGGGACTCGACTTATGGATCACGAAGGTGGGCAAGTTGAGGAATTTGTGTCCAACTGGTCATTTGGACAAAGCTCAAGACGTTCTGAACCAACCACTTCTTCACGGCAAGTCAAGGGACTCGGCTTGTGGCTTCCAACTCTGACAAAGGCAAGTTGAAGTGAACGTTCATACTTCTTTATTCACAAAACACATTTGATGCATTCATAGGTAAGCTTATGATTTTTAAGAAAAATATTTTTAAGGTGCTCAGTGTTCCACGGGTGGGACAGTTGGGGGCCCCTATCGTCCTTGAGGCGGTAAGAGTCAGGCCTACCACTAGCAGTTACCAGGTATGGCCCCTCCCACTGGGCCTTAACTTTTCTTCTTCATGGGTGGTCACCCCGATTTGCTTCAGCACTAGGTCCCCTACTTTAAAGGTGCGTGGTCTGATCCCTTTGTTGAAGTATTTCTCCGCCTTTCTCTTATTGTTTACCTTTTGCATCGTGACTTCTAGCCGTTTTTCTTCCAGGAGGCCCAGGTTTTCCTTTAATCTGTCTTCGTTGAGGTCTTGGTTGAAGTGTTGGACTTGGTAAGTGGGCATTCCTATTTTTACTGGGACCACCGCCTCACTTCGTAGGTGAGGGAGAAAGGTGTCTCTCCCGTGGGGGTCGTGACAGTCGTTCGGTAGGCCCATAGCACCCCCGAGAGCTCTTCAGCCAATCTTCCTTTCTGATCTACCAACCTTTTCTTCAAGATGCCCAACAAAGTTTTGTTGGTTGCCTTGACTTACCTATTGGCTAGCGGATGTCCGTTGGCTTTAAGATGCCCAACTCATCCTTCGTTTCAATGTATAGCAGTCATCGGTCCGATGCCAGTCTATCCGGTGGTAGGTGCAATATTTGTGGCTCTCCTGACATCGTTGAGGTTCCTCCCACGAGCTCAGGGCACATTCACCTTCCACAGCCATACTCGCATGTGCGCGTGGTTCGCCACGCGCCCGAGCCTGTGCCTCATTCCTTTGCTTGACTACCTGTGAGCCCTTCTTGTTCCCTTTGCGGTTCGCTCCTCCATTCTGCCTCGCGGCTTTCTTATATGCCTATTATAACCCGGTTCTCCAAGGGGCCGTCAAAGCCTGAAGGGTGTCCTCGGTGTTAATAAAGTCATCAGCTTGGTCCATTAATTCTCTCAACATCGTGGGGGTCTTTTGTGCTATTTCGGTCATGAATAGGTTCCTCGACTAGGTCCCCCCCTTCGCAGGGCCACCAGGGTGATCTTTTCATCTTGTCCGTCCATGTCATACGCTCCCGATTGAATCGGGAGAGGTATGACTTCAGGCTCTCGTCATTACATTGCTTTACTGTTATGAGGTAGGCGACCGGACACCTCATATTCCGGCTTGCCATAAATTGCGTTAGAAAGAGACGAGTCAGCTCGCTAAAGATGTCAATGGACCTTAGTGGTAAGGATCTGAACCAGGCTCTTGTTGCCCCCTTTAGTGTAAGTGGGAAGGCTCGACACGCAACCTCTCCCAAGAACTCGTGAAGGGTCATGTGGGTTTTGAACGTCTCCAAGTGTTACAATGGGTCCTTAGACCCATCATACACTTCCATCTGAGGGACCTTGAACTTGGTCAGGAAAGGGACAGTCATGACTTCCACGCTATACAGTAAATCTATGCTAGTGAGTAGCTAGTCTACAGAAGATGACGTGCCCCATTCTCTTGGCCATTTCTACGTACTTGTCCCTGAGCTCCTAGCTCAAAGTGCATCATGCGTCTCTCTTCTTCAACCATAACTATCTCTGCGGCGCTTCATGATTCAGCGTGCTCATTGTGGTTGGGTTCCACTCCTTCCACCAATTCTTCATTGGTTCTTCGTAACGCGGCGTTTTCTTGCCGAAGGGCTCCCACCTCCTCCATCAGCTTCTTTATCGTGTCTCCCATTTTGGTGAGTTTTGCTTCCATCGTTCTGAACTAATCTTCTTCTCTCCATGAAGTCTGGGAACGCGTCATTGCCAGCATGCAAAGGACATGCTTCATAGGATATATCCTACGAATGGCGCCACCGTTGATATCGTGTTTTACAGAATATCAACCCGAGCAACTCAGTGATGGGTTGATATGATCTTGCGAATATGGGGAAACAAGGGCTCGAGGTGGTAAGAAACACCTTGGATGCCTAAGTCAGCTTGGGTTCTCAGCCTGTGATTTAAAGGAGCTCAAATGAAAGTGCATAGAGAGTTTTCTGCCCCAGAGAGGGGGACATATAGGCCGGAGTGGTCCCCTAGCAAGTCGATCATGGCGATGTTGCTTCGTACTCAGGTCATGCCTTCTTCCCACGTTCTTCCATGCAACAGGTCTTCCACGCCCAACGTGGCAACTGCTGACAGTGGCGTGCCCATCCTCGACCTTCAAAATGCAGCGTGGTCTTGGCTTGGTGCACTCACCTTCCAGGTCTTTCCAATCATAGGTGTCCAGGGATTAGGGTTGTCCTTAACACTGTGTATGGGATTGTCTGCCAGTAGTGGTGTCAGACCTTCTGACTCAAGGATCATCGTTCCACACGTCCGACTCCGCTGCTCCTCTTTGGGCTTCCTAGGGAGACCTTGCCCTTCTCGACTCAACCCGATCCATCCTATCCTTTCATACCAATTTCCTATTGTAGAGCTACCCTAGACCCATCAATGCCTCGTGGGCTAGGCTCGTGTGGTTCAGATCGACTCTGGGAATGGCCTCCCTCAAAGAAGTAATGCCAAATTAATAAGGACTTGTTTGGGGAGTGAAATGAGATGAAAATTTTGTTAATAGTAGTAAGATAGTTTGTGAATAATAGTGATATAATTTGAGTTGAGTGTTTTTTGAGTCTTGGGAGAGAAGAGAAAAAAAAAGTTGAACAAAAAATATTATAAAGTTAAAATATTGTAATAATATAGTTTTATAATATTATTTTTGTTTAGAGATTTGAAAAAATTGAATTTATTTTTTATTTTTTATTTGAATGTTTGAAAAAGTTGTAATAATTAGTTTGAAAAGTTGTAATAATTAATTTAAAAATTTTGTATTTGAATTATATTTTAGAATAAAATGAAATTAGATTAGATAAAATTTTTGTACCTCATCTATAGCCCCAAACTTACCCTAAGTGATCACTCAAAAGCCATTTCATAGCATGCGTGCAGGAAAGATGCACACGGATACATAAAAAGAAAAAGAAAGAAACTAAGGCCTTTTTTGTTTTTGTAAATGAGATACGATGAGTTGGAATAAAAGTTGAAAGTTAAATAAAATATTGTTAAAATATATATTTTTTAATTTTATTTTTGTTTTGAGATTTAAAAAAATAAATTATTTATTTTATTTTATTTTATTTATATAAAAATTTAATAAAATTATAATAATTAGATGAGATTGAGATTAAATGAATTGAAAAGTTTGGTAAAAATCAACTACTAAAAATAATCAGCGAATGTAATACGGAAGCAATTAGCCTTTGCTGCTCAAAACTTACTTTTTCAGAGGAAACGACAGTACTCAAGAAAGTGCATAATCACGTAATTGAAAAAAAATGAATTAGGCAGTTTTGGGTTGGTTTAGATAACTAAAGTGATTCATCTTATTTTATTATTATAATTTTTATATAAAATATAATAAATAATTTAATTTTTATAAATTTTAAAATAATAATAATATTTAAAAAATAATAATTTATTTAAATTTTAACTTTCATATAAAATAATTTTATCAGTATTCGCTTTAGAATCTGGCCGAGTTGAAAAGCTTAAGGAATTGGAAAAGCGGCTAATTCAGGCGATGAAACCTTTGACGTTCTCAAAGTAATGTAAGAGAAAAACTACTTAAAAAGGAAAGAAAAAACTATATATTTGTCTGTTGTTGTTTCTTAATTTTAGCCGCCATGACATCTCCATGTCAGAGAGTATGATCGCTATTTGTAAATAAATAAGAGTGTTCACACAATATTATTTTTTAGCATACGTACGTACATGATATAAAATGAAGATATTTTTTGTAAAATGATATTATTTTTATATAATATTTTATAATAATACTTCTCATGTGAAACATATTATGAAAAGTAATGTGTATTTATAATTTTTCAATAAATAAAATAAAAACACTATCTGTCTTTTTTTGTTTCTTAACGTTGTGGCGAAAGCAACCTCAACTACTCATACATGAGCCCAAGCTAAGATTGCCTTGGCCATCTCTATAAGATGAAGAAATAACATCCCAGCAGATACAGGAACACTCAACGTAACGACTGCAGCCATCCCCAGCGCCAAACTTGGCCTAATACTCATCAAATAAGACTGCAACTGCCCTATTACTTCGCAAACATCCTCATCATAATGCGTATAATATTGCTTCTCCCACTCCATCCAGTTCGATGGTGGCTCGGCCTGACTCGTCTCTGAAATCTTCATCTCCCTGATGCGCATTCGCAGCACGATCATGTTCTCGTCCACGAGCCTACCCCCATAATCTCGTCCATTTCTTTCTCTACCTGCATTCACAGTCAGCCCAACGTGTTTTCTCCGGCAATTACGTGATGGCAACGACACAACGGGCCTCCACGGAAGCAGGCCGGCGGCGACGGATGAAAGTCTGGTTGCTTCCATTGAAGCAGTTTCTAGCAGCTAGTAGCGATAGATCGAGCTAACTCAAGCAAATTAATCAGCCTGTATGATTGCGAAATATATATATNCTGGTGTGGATCCTAAAAAACTAATTAAGACATTAATTCCGATGATCATGATCAAGTTAATAATATTCTTAGAGATAAATCAAGCGGAAAGAGACCATGAGAGAGGAGATGGCCCATTTGTATTCCATACTCGACTTCTTCTAAAATGTCTACTTTTTAATATTGTTTTTGGATGCTTCATGACTTCTTCTAAAATATTGTACACTTTTTATGAGATTTTCACTAATTGTTGTCCTTAATTGGATGCTTCCTTGTCAAGTAGCTGACTAATTGTGACCGTTTGATAAAAGTAGTTGTAGGTATATATGCTGTAAAAAATGGATTTGGACGTTTATCATGTTCTCTGTCATGTTAATGGAATTTTATGAGTGTGACTCGATCTCCATCGGACCATCACAATAAAACCGGAGGCCACTTCTAGGGACTAGGAATATACAAAGGTAGTAGTCCTCTCACTTCCCTTTAAAAGTAAGGACAGTCCTACGTTCACCGCTCTCAACTGCTGTTAGGAGCTACCATTAAACATAATTGATCTTTTATTTTTATTTTTTGTTATTTTTTTACATGCATGTATTTTTTTACATTTTTCAAAAAAATGTTTTAAAAAATTATAATATTATTAAAAAATATTTTCTTAATCACTAAGTAAAAAGAANGCTATATGTTTGATGCCTGAAAGAAGCTCAACTCATGGAGCAGTACTATATATTGAACCGCTAGCTAGGCTGGTGTGGATCCTAAAAAACTAATTAAGACATTAATTCCGATGATCATGATCAAGTTAATAATATTCTTAGAGATAAATCAAGCGGAAAGAGACCATGAGAGAGGAGATGGCCCATTTGTATTCCATACTCGACTTCTTCTAAAATGTCTACTTTTTAATATTGTTTTTGGATGCTTCATGACTTCTTCTAAAATATTGTACACTTTTTATGAGATTTTCACTAATTGTTGTCCTTAATTGGATGCTTCCTTGTCAAGTAGCTGACTAATTGTGACCGTTTGATAAAAGTAGTTGTAGGTATATATGCTGTAAAAAATGGATTTGGACGTTTATCATGTTCTCTGTCATGTTAATGGAATTTTATGAGTGTGACTCGATCTCCATCGGACCATCACAATAAAACCGGAGGCCACTTCTAGGGACTAGGAATATACAAAGGTAGTAGTCCTCTCACTTCCCTTTAAAAGTAAAGGACAGTCCTTCGTTCACCGCTCTCAACTGTTGTTAGGAGCTACCATTAAACATAATTGATCTTTTATTTTTATTTTTTGTTATTTTTTTACATGCATGTATTTTTTTACATTTTTCAAAAAAATGTTTTAAAAAATTATAATATTATTAAAAAATATTTTCTTAATCATTAAGTAAAAAGAAGAATTAAAAAATAAAATAAAAAATTCCAACGGTAACACCGAGATGTGAACCAGTGGTGAAAGTGTTATTTTCCTTAATTTTGAAGGTGACACTACAGCCACCATTGATTCCTGCTAGTTATTTTGGTTTTTTTTCTTTTTTTACTTTTTTTTTTTACATGTATTTTTTAAATAATTCTAAATATTATTTTTTTTAAAAATGCCAACGGTACCTGGGAGCGGGAGGACTAGCTAGCATTATCATAGAAGTAAAACGGCCACTCCTCAGATGCAGATAGGATTCGATTTATGTCAAGCCCCTAGCTAGCTTGTTCCACTTATAAGGATTGGAGGGCTACAGAAACCATGACACCCATTAAACCATGATTTTAAGCCATCACACACACACGTACACACCTGCCACTGCATGATATGATATTGTTACAAGTCGACTGCTTATTAATATTATCATATTTGTTTGTAATTATCATCATTTTGTTGGTAAAATTAATGTGCTTGCAAACACATCCAGCAGTGTGGTTATCTGTTTTGATCCGTTCAAATTGATGATTATTTGGATATGAGTAATGCTACAGTTACCGTTCATCCATACCCTTTTTTCTTCCTGATGTACGTGGCATGTCATGTGTTAAAAATAAAAAACCCCAAGTCGTCTCCCGCCCAACATCCCCTCCCCCTCCCTGCTACTCATTTTCTCTTTAGAATCAGAACTTGAAAATCCCCAACCCCGACGAAACTAAAATAACTCTTCAAAACATGCACACTTGCTGTCCCAAACTAAGGCTTGCTTCTTCCACATATGTGCGCTATTGGCCAAGAAGAATAAGGGTAGATCCTCACATAAGCATCTGGATGTGGTGCTCTAAACAACAAAATGAGGCCAAATGGTCATAAATTACTATGCAATAATTGTAGATGAGACATAACTTCTCTTCGAACTTGGTCTCTTTTTATTTTCCCAGTTGTTGTGAGTGGAAACGGTTTCTCCCATAATAGCTACATCTTAGATATCTTGAACCTTTGGAAAAAGAAAAGGAAACACTAAATAAAAAATCCATCTTAATAATATATCATATACAAACCAATACCTCTTTAGATACATACCCATTTATATTCTTTTCTCTACAATAGTGTAGAAGAATTTCAGTGGATAAGACTAGCCCTCCATTTTCTGTGGAGTGTATAAAGCTTGTATCAGACCAAAGCCAATTTTCTGTCAACTGAATACAAGCAATAGCCATCTCTGTCAGTCTAGCATCCGGAATCCCAACAATGACAATGCCAATTATCGAAATGGGTTTCTCTGGCATTTTGACGAAGCTTGAAGATGACGAAATGGAGGGACAATATGCGAAGTCGAAATGGGTTTCAAAATGGGTCTCTCTGGATTTTTTACGAAGCTTGAAGATGACAAAATACGCAAAGTCAAAATGGGTAGAGAAATGGATTTCTCTAACTTTTCTACGAAGCTGGATAGAGAAATGGGTTTCTCTAGCTTTTTGACTAAGCTTGAAGACAACAAAATATACGAAGTCGAAATGGGTTTGATCTCTGGCTTTTTGACAAAGCTTGAAGACATGCGGTAAAAAAATGGATTTGACGAAGCTTGAAGACGACGAAATGGAGGGACAGGTAACTATAGTATTGTTTTTTTATTTCAAAAGCATAGAACGTGGCAAGCCACGTATAGCGGGAAGTGGGAGCGAGACAATATGAGCGGTAGGCGTAGCATTATTGTTTGAATATTGATCGAGACAATTATTTCCGCTATTTTGGTTTCTAGCTTCAATCGTGGAAAGTGAAACTGATTTAAGTGCTGATTATACCGGCAATTTTCAGGCAAAGCCCTTATTTATATTCAAATATAGCAGCCAGCTTCAGGAAAGGTGGGTAAGGAGATATTCTAGCCAAAACCCAAATCATCTCATACATTTGACCCTAGAAATAAGTCAATAATTTTCTTTTCTTTTCTTTTTTATTAAAAAAAAAAAAAGTCTAGCTATATCTCCCACATTCAAGCATTAAAAAAAAACTCCTTTGAACAAATAAAGAGCCTGAAATTATTTAGTAGGCATGAACTTTTTAACAAATCAAGGAACATGATCAAATAATGCTCCATTCAAAGAATCTTGCCATTCCCAGTAAAAAGATGGGGAACATGCAGTAATATATACAATATACAAAAATCCATGATCGATGATAATCAGTATTTACATATATATATAGATCGATAACTACTGCAAGAATTAACCAAATCAAACGTGATGAACGGCAGAGAAGAACCCATTAGCCACCTCCATCAAACGAAGCAGAATCATGACCGTCGAAGCCGGGACACTCAACGTGACGAGGGCAAGCAACCCAAAAGCCATACTAGGCCTAGTGCTCATCAAATATGACTGCAGTAACCCCACCAAATCACAAATACATTCGTCATAGCATGCGTAATACTGCTTCTCCCATTCCATCCATTCCTCCGGAGGCTCGTAATTCCTCTCAATCACTTTCATCTCGTGTATGCGTTTCCTCAAAATGATCATGCTTTCATCAACAGAGCTGGATCCTCTATAGTCTGGCTCGTGGGAGTCTCTTCTAGCTGCAAAAGCCATGGCCCTCGATCTTTTCCCTGCATGCAAGAATCTCGTTTTGCCGAAGGAAAACGGTTGAGGAGGGAGTACTACTGAGAAACATCGAGAGGTTGCTTCCATCCTGACCAAAAGTGAATGATATATGTTTTGTTGAAAAGAATAAACAACAAAGGAATGATGGATGCGGAGGAACTGCCTTCCATCTATTTATAGATTTCAAAGTCAAGATCTAAGGTAGGGGAGAACTTTAATGGGTAATGGACGCGTGTCCCTAATTTCTCTGCATCTCACCGTCCCCTCTGATATTTTATTCCTCGATATAAATCTTCGGCGTTTCTCATTGGCCTTCGGCTTCTTGGAAAGCTCGCTAGAATAAGGTCGGCCCTTACATTACATTGATAGTACGATTATTGATTAAAGAAGAAAGAAGAAAGAAGAAAATTCAACCGGTATAACAAGTTGGGGTTATTAATCTATTATTTGTTGAAGTTTGTACGTGTCTAACACAAATGTATGCCGGATTACCAGGTATTTACATGTGGGCACGTACTATTATACTAAGAAAATGGCATCTAGTACGTGTCGCTGCATAACCAGGAGACGATTGTAATATTGCCACATGGCAATGTTTAGATGCATCAATAATCAAAGAGCCGAATGATATAGCCGCCGGCGTAAGTTCTTACCAAAGATATCTCAAGGCTAGGGACTCCAGATACCAGAAGGAACTTAGATCGGACAGCAGAATCCTTCGATTTTTGTGTCTATCTTTTGCCTACACAAAAATATGGCAAGCTTTGTAAGCGGCGTTATGGGAGAATCCCAAAAACTTCGTTGAGACTTTAAGCTCACGCAAATGCATAACAGTAAAGCCATATGTCCTACCAGACTGTCAGGACCCAACATTTGGGTCTAACACAAAATCTCAATCCTAGAAACCAATTTGATATACTTCTTTTTTTGTTTTCTCTTTCGACGAGTGTGATCATTTTCGGCCTCAAGCGGCCGTGAAGGGAAATATTCAAACTAGTCCGTTTACACTTCAGAGGCATGGTCCCCAACATATTGCATTTAGTTTTGGGGTTAAAACCGATATGTCTTAGTTGCTACATACGTCAATTGAGAAGGGAAAGAAAATACACATGAACAATAAATATGACAAACATATCATAGAAGCTAGGAACGAGTCCAGAATCTTGGGTAAAAGAAGTGAACCAGATCTTAACTAAGTTGTGAAAGACTGTCAACTTCATCAGTCATCATAGGAGGAATGAGGAGATGCAGTGCATCCAGGGTCAAAGGGATCTTCAGACCCACAACAATGCCAGTATTGAACAACTTTGCCGGAGTTGGGAGTATCCATGGTACCTCCTGTGTACACACTTTCAAACTTCCTCTTTGTTTCTCCTAAGGGAGTTGGGGATGGAAAATTAATGCAAAATGAATCCAAATCAAACGCCACAAGAAGAGAAAAAGTAGGGAGCACATATAAAATAACAAAGGAATCAGTATATATAGTAGTGGCAACTCTTGTATGTTAATAATGTTTCACAAGCACAGATTCAAAGATCATCATGTACTATGATCCGAACTTCACAAGAAATTCCAGAGTCAAAAAACCAAATTGCTCTTAAATCCCCAAAATGCAACACTGGACTGGACAAGGTATACAAGCAGATGAATGACAAAAACACACAAATATAGGTACCTATGTAAATTCTTATGATCCCAATAGAACCACATATTATCAACAGGCAAGTTTACATGATTAGATTACACAGACTTTCATCATTTCCTTTAATAAAACCACATCACAATGAATACTTCCATACCTATAAGTCTCTGTTTCGGCAACGCAGTGTACCAGCCATCTTCCAGGAAATAAACACATTTATGTTCAGATTCTGTTCATTAACTTTTTTTTTCCTTTTCTCTATTAGATTCTAACATTAAAAAATAAAAAATAAACAAACCTGAATGCATTCATTTTACGATGAAATACAATTTTTTTAAAAAAAAGAGAAGAATCTAACGGGAAATGAAATATATTGAGGAAGCACGTACCACCAAAGTGAGCGGTGTGGAAGCGGCAAGCGCGAGGGTGATTGAGGGCCGGGTCGAATTGGGTCTTGCAATTCTTGCAAGTTCTGAGGGTAATTTGCTCGTTCGGTTTTGCTGAGCATCGGACTGCCCGGAATCTCAGCGGCGAATATGTGCTCTTCTGAGTCTCCGACGTCTGTAATCTCAGGGTTTGAGGACCAATCGGTGGATTTTGATGGAAGAATAATAGAAAGCGAGCCTGTGAATGAGAAAGAGCTGCAGCCATGGCTCTCACTCTCAAGAGCAAAATCCTAGGGCTTTTTGTTACTGCTTTTTTCTTTTAAAATCTTACGGCGTAGCACGCACAAGAGTTAAGCAGGGTAGTTGTTGGTAACTTGCCCTGGTAGTTAATGGATTTTGATCCGGAAGATCCTCGGATGGGTTGAATCCAAATAAAAATGGGAGTTGGACCGGACGTGGACTTTACAAAGATCCCACACCACAATCTTTTAGTTCTAGATAGTAAACCTGTGGCTGTCCAAGACAAATTTGGTTCCTCTGGATGAATCCAATCCCATGTCGTTTTGAGATTGAGCAGTTTCATATCATTGATGTTATGGGCTAACTATGGATGTACAGACTGCACAGCTACAGATTTGTCTCGAATACAAAAGCTTAAAGGAATCTGCCTCTCAGCTACAACATTGGACCATTGTCGAAGCAAGAACCTTATAATGCCGATGATTGAAACTTCAGATTTATATAGAATATGATTGTTCCTCGAATAATTCGAGGGATATCATATGCATATGATACGCACAATAATAGTAGCAAACAGTAAGAAATATTAGGTGCTGGAAAAAGTTAACAATGAATTGATAATTGAATAGTCATCATAGGAGTGAGCAACATTTGCATCCAAGGTCGAAGGAGTCATAAATGTTGCCATGTCTTTTGACATTTCATTACAAGCTGGACCTCTCTCTCAGATTGAAGTGGTATCAAAAAGTTGCAAGCATATCTTTTTGTTATTACAAGCTTGTATCTTTCACCACAACAGTGATATGACAACTGCGCCTTCTTATCTGATAAGCTTTTCCCCGAGCTTGAGGTCTAACTTTTTTCCTAGTAACACCCTCGTTAACTTCAGCTTTACTAACTATTAAACTTCCTTCATCCAAACCCATGTTGTTAGTGGCGTTTGCTGCTGCAGAATAAACCAATTTAAGAACGGGTTCACATGCTCGGTAAGGCATGAGCTCCAGTATCATAAGTGATTCCTCGTATGACCGTCCGCGAATCTGATCAATTACCCTTCTCACTTTATTAGCAGACATTGGTATGTGTTTAGCAATTGCATATGCTTCTGCATAGGTGTTCTGCTTTCTGTCCTTTGCTACTGTCCCTGCAGTATTACATAAGCCTATGAAATTATTTCTTTCACAAGTTTCTGTCCGTTTGATTATCTAATTTTATTCATAATGCACAACAGCTTGTGTACTCAGAGAGTAAAATGTTGATATACGGGAAATTATGAATCATGACTACTTATCAAAAAATATTTTTTGAATCATGACTTCTACAACGTCCTGTGAAAGGAGCTGCAAGTATATCAGCACGCAGTGATAAATATCTCTTCCAACCCAACATCACCGTCCATTTCTCCTAGGAAAGCTTATAAGCAGGAAGTTCATCCTGCCCTTATATGGACAAATTTTAGGCAACAACCACAAGAAGTGATTAATTACTACACAAAATTCCCAGACTTCCACTGGCACCTAAGTTACAAGGGAGTATACCACCACAGGTCCACAACTGACCGGCTTTTATTCTGTAATTTTTTTTACAAGTCATGACTCGCCATTGTGAGACATAATATATTCGATGGCCAAGCATAAGAAAGCTACCCATAAGGATTTGGAGATAGGCTAATGCAAAGTTGGCTCAGGAAACTATTAGAAGATAGTGGTCAATAAATTATATTTTAAAGAGAACTTGAGCCACATCATCTAATCCTCCAAAACTTATTTCCTTCAATTGAAATCTACACAAATAAATTAATTATAAAAAATAAATCTATACAGATAGATTATAATTTTTCAGTTTTAACAAGACGTAGTATGCCTTAGAAATCAAATTTTGCGTAGCTTTTATCAAGCAGCATTCTTCAGTGTAAAGAAGATAATGAATCACCAGTAGGCTGTATGCACGAATTAGTATACTTACCATTTACCAACATGCAGGCTCACCATCTAATACTTCCAACACAAAGAACCTAGGAGTCATTTCCATTGTGAAAATCATAATGCAAATGTGAAGACTTTCCCTGACTTGTTTAAGTGCTAAATAAGAGCTTATTATAAGCAAGATTTTGATTAATCATTGTTTTCGGCATTCAAACAAACGGGATTTGGGGTCCATCTAGCATGAAACCGTCCTCATCACATCTCCGTTGGGGTCCACGGCCCAGCTGTTAATCCTCTACAACTGATTTGGTTACCAAAAATGAAAATCTGTGTATGAGTTTATCTGAAATTTGAGGATGACTTTCATTGGATTTTCTTTATGGGATCTGGACCCAATGAAGACGGAGAGTTATGGCCTGACTTTATTACTTCATCCCATAAGCAGTGGTCTAGTTTGCAAAATGCAAGAATTTTAAGAAAAAATATATCGCCAAAACATCTCATTTATCTATAAAATAAAATCATTAAGCTCGGATAAAATCTTATTCTTAGCAAACAGACAAGGATGGAGGGCGTGACATTTGGGGGTGGGTCGAGTGGGGTACCTTCAGATGGAGTAGTCTCGGAGGCCGTAGCACGAGGGCGATTAGGCACTCGGTCTTTCTGGGTTTTGGAATCCCAGGATGTTTTGCGAGGTATATGATCATTAGGCTTCGCCTGGAGTCGAATAGCCGGGAATCTGGTCTTCGAAGAGGGAGCTCGGTGGAGTGCGACAGCAAGCTGTGGAGTCTGATGGAGGAAAGCCAAGCTATGCAGCGGAGGAGAAAGACTAAGAGCCATGGCCGAGCCAAGAAACAAGCATGAACCAACCAGCAGAGATAAGGTTGTGAGAAGAGTTGCCGTTCGTGGTTTAGGGGTTGATAAGCATAAACAAAACGTCCGTGAAAACCATGGAAAGCTCACTCGCTTGGACAAAGGAGTGGGCTCGGTTTCTAACTTTACTCGGGCATGTAGTTATGGGCCCAAACATTGTGAATTGCTTGTATATTGGGCCAATGATATTTGTACACCTATATTATAATTTGTTATATAATTCATAAAAGTAATATTAGATATATTCTTATAATATGAATGTCTCACGCATTTTTTTTAATTAGGTCTATTATTAAAAATTTATTTTTATTTAAATCTTATATTTTTTCACTTTTTTTAAAGATAATATACGAGACTTGCATACTCTAAAATTACAAATAACATTGCTCAATTCATAAACATGATAATTTTTCTTTATAAAAACACTTAAAGTTTATTTTATTTAAATATGAAGATGTTATAATTGACCTCTTTTAAAATAAAATCATAAAAAGAGATTGTAAGGAAAAAAAAAACTATATCACCGCTATTAATTCTTATAATTCCTCTTCATCATAAGAAGTTTTTGTAAATTAACTATGATGGAGGGGTCTAAATACCTCCAATGAGTTGCAGGGTGTTGACGTGGGCTCGACCCTCCACAACCCAGCAAGGCGTATGATAAGGATATCATACACCTAGACATAAGGTTCGAGCTAGATTGATAAGGATATCATAAGGTTTGAGCTACACTAATAAGGAAGGTTTCTGCTCATTATCCCGGCACTATTAAGGATATTTATCCACTCAAAACAAATAAATAACTCTGAAAAACTGGGATTCAAGTTTCAAATAACAGATAAGGTGGTTAAATCCAGGGGATGAGAAAAAAACGAAAGGTATATTTAAAGGAATGAGGTACATAAAATACTCAATAAATGATTTGGCTTAGAAATTACTACGACGATTACTGATTTAATCATTAGAGGCTTCCTTTCTCCCCCACCCCCCCGGTGCCTTTTATCCTTTGGTTGTAGGAGATCATGGGTGATAAGCGATGAAACACATACTTAACAATTGGTGTCGTCTGTGGGATTTGGTATATCTTACAAATTAGCATGCTTTTCACACGCCCATCATTACTCGGTCTCAAACAGTTAGTGATCAAGAAAAGACTTCAATAAACATGGAGGGAAGACTTGCAGAAATGGAAAAAATAGTGAAGAAACTCACCTCAAGGCACGGAACGGGCCGTCGGGAGAAGATGCAACACCCAGTCAAGCTTACAGAGATGAGACGGAGGTAAACAGTGAAGGCACGGGTAAAGGCCATCAGGAGGATGAAGACACGAAGAAGATGCACCATAACTTACGTAACCTAATGGATAAGTATGAAGAAATGACAAAAAAGATAAGCACATCATCAACAATTGACCAGTTGTTAACCGACACCAACCTACCTTACACCTCAGAGATCATGGTAGTCCCACTTCCACTAAAGTTCAAAGTCCTATTGATAGACATGTACGACTGATCCAACTATCCGATGGAACATATGGAGACTTTCAAGGCCCATATGACTTTCCATGGATTTCCGGGAGAGATTACATGCAGAGCTTTCTCTTTAAAACTAAATGGAACAACTAGAGGATGGTTCAAGGCATTGCAGCCAGGCTCTATTAAAATTTTTGAAGAACTCAGCAAGCGGTTCATTACCCAATTTATGGCCAATCGACGGGCAAGGTACGAAGAAATTTACAATGTAGAAAGGCCTGTCAAGTAGGCTCAGATGTAGAACTCACCCCTAATCTTCTTTAGCAAAGAGGATTCCAGGGGCTGGTGTACCCACATGATGATGCGATTATTGTGACAATGCAGGTCGTAAATTATACGATGAGAAGAATATTGATAGACAACGAGAGTTCGGCATACATTTTGTTATGGGATGCTTTCTTAAAGATGGGTTTAAATGTCAGCCAACTTTGCCCGGCAACTAACCACGCTGAAGGGATTTTTGGGGGACGTGGTTCAACCCATGGGATCCATCACACTACTTGTGTCAGTAGGAATTGACCATTGCATTGCCACTAATATGACTGAGTTCCCAGTGGTCAAAACTCAATCGTCTTACAATGCCATAATAGTTCAACCAACGTTGAATGCTTTGAAGGCGGTTATATCCACTTATCACTTAAAAATGAAAGCTCCTAGTGCCATTGGGAGTTGGTGAGGTACGTGGAAAGCAAGTACTCGCTTGAGAGTGTTACGTACGAGGGTCGAAAAGGGGAGAGCAAGATGTAAAAATAGTAGAGCCTCGAGAACATGGCGAAGAAGTCTACCCGCCACCTCCACCAACATTTCTTATAATAGAAGCAGAAATGATGGATGATGAGTAACCATGACAGGAGAAGGAAAACTAACACCAAGGTGGGAAGGACCGTATTTGGTTACAAGGACCAATCGACAGGGAACTTATTGCCTAAAAGATACGACAGGACGTGAATTGCAGCATCCATGGAATGATGGACATCTAAGGAAGTGTTATGTTTAAATTCTTAGTATTTTTCATTCACACAACTAAGACCGTTTTGATTAACTATTATTTTTTACAAAAGTGTTTATTTCATAGCCTAAGCATCTCTCCCGCCTTACTCCACTCGATAGGATCACCCCGCTGACCAAAACGAGCAAGTGGTTTCCATATAAGTTGAACTCATTTTCATTTATGTTCACCTAAGTTGGTTTGATTAAAATCTAGGCAACCCACATTAACCATTCATTTAAGACAGATTGGCATTCACCTAAGACGAAATCCCGAACATCGAGAACATCAAAACGCCTGAAATTAAAGTCCCTTAGCATAATATGCCAAGAGACTTCGCGGGGTAACTGGAGGGGTCTAAATACCCCCAATGGATCGCAGGGTGCTAACATGGGCTTGGCCCTCCACAACCCAACAAGGTGTATGAAGCCTAAATACCCATTTAACCTGATAANAGAGGATGAAGACATGAAGAAGATGCACCATAACTTACGTAACCTGATGGATAAATATGAAGAAATGACCAAAAAGATAAGCACATCATCAACAATTGACCAGTTGTTAACCGACACCAACCTACCCTACACCTCAGAGATCATGGCAGTCCCACTTCCACTAAAGTTCAAAGTCCTATTGATAGACATGTACGACTGATCCAACTATCCGATGGAACATATGGAGACTTTCAAGGCCCATATGACTTTCCATGGATTTCCGGGAGAGATTACATGCAGAGCTTTCTCTTTAAAACTAAATGGAACAATTACAGGATGGTTCAGGGCATTGCAGCCAGGCTCTATTAAAATTTTTGAAGAACTCAGCAAGCGGTTCATTACCCAATTTATGGCCAATCGACGGGCAAGGTACGAAGAAATTTACAATGTAGAAAGGCCTGTCAAGTAGGCTCAGATGTAGAACTCACCCCTAATCTTCTTTAGCAAAGAGGATTCCAGGGGCTGGTGTACCCACATGATGACGCGATTATTGTGACAATGCAGGTCGTAAATTATACGATGAGAAGAATATTGATAGACAACGAGAGTTCGGCATACATTTTGTTATGGGATGCTTTCATAAAGATGGGTTTAAATGTCAGCCAACTTTGCCTGGCAACTAACCACGCTGAAGGGATTTTTGGGGGATGTGGTTCAACCCATGGGATCCATCACACTACTTGTGTCAGTAGGAATTGACCATTGCATTGCCACTAATATGACTGAGTTCCCAGTGGTCAAAACTCAATCGTCTTACAATGCCATAATAGGTCAACCAACGTTGAATGCTTTGAAGGCGGTTATATCCACTTATCACTTAAAAATGAAAGCTCCTAGTGCCATTGGGAGTTGGTGAGGTACGTGGAAAGCAAGTACTCGCTTGAGAGTGTTACGTACGAGGGTCGAAAAGGGGAGAGCAAGATGTAAAAATAGTAGAGCCTCGAGAACATGGCGAAGAAGTCTACCCGCCACCTCCACCAACATTTCTTATAATAGAAGCAGAAATGATGGATGATGAGTAACCATGACAGGAGAAGGAAAACTAAGACCAAGGTGGGAAGGACCGTATTTGGTTACAAGGACCAATCGACAGGGAACTTATCGCCTAAAAGATACGACAGGACGTGAATTGCAGCATCCATGGAATGCTGGACATCTAAGGAAGTGTTATGTTTAAATTCTTAGTATTTTTCATTCACACAACTAAGACCGTTTTGATTAACTATTATTTTTTACAAAAGTGTTTATTTCATAGCCTAAGCATCTCTCCCGCCTTACTCCACTCGATAGGATCACCCCGCTGACCAAAACGAGCAAGTGGTTTCCATATAAGTTGAACTCATTTTCATTTATGTTCACCTAAGTTGGTTTGATTAAAATCTAGGCAACCCACATTAACCATTCATTTAAGACAGATTGGCGTTCACCTGAGACGAAATCCCGAACATCGAGAACATCAAAACGCCTGAAATTAAAGTCCCTTAGCATAATATGCCAAGAGACTTCGCGGGGTAATTGGAGGGGTCTAAATACCCCCAATGGATCGCAGGGTGCTAACATGGGCTTGGCCCTCCACAACCCAACAAGGTGTATGAAGCCTAAATACCCATTTAACCTGATAAGATTCGAGCTAGATTAATAATGAAGGTTTCCGCTCATTATCTCGACACGGTTAAAGGTATCTATCGACTCGAAACAAACAAATAACTTTGAAAGATTGAGATTTAAGTTTCAAATGATGGATAAGGTGGTTAAATCCAGAGGATGAGAAGAAAGCAAAAAGTTTATTTAAAGGGATGAGGTACGTAAAATACTCAAGAAATGATTTGGTCTAGAGATTACTCCGATGATTATTGATTTAAGCATCGAAGGCTCACATTCTCCCCCCATGGTGCCTTTTATCCTTTGGTTGTAAGAGATCGTGGGTGATAAGCGGTGAAACATGTCCTTGATATATGATGTGATCAATATACCACTTTTATTAATTGTGAGTCATGGAAGAGCCATTTTAAAGGAAATTAAGTGCAGTGTGTGTTTCTGATTGCTATTGAGTATTGATGCCAAAACTTTAAGGCCCGGATTGGATATTGGTATCATCTTAACTGTATGGTTGGTTTGTTTTGTCTATCCAAACAATGAAATATATGAGTATATCTCATCTCAATCGATTTTCAACAAATGTAATTAATCTAATACATACTAAAAAGTGACAATTAGTCTCATAACACATAGTAAAAAGTAGCCGA
Organism: Pterocarya stenoptera; assembly: GCA_003123785.1. Classification (NCBI taxonomy): domain Eukaryota; kingdom Viridiplantae; phylum Streptophyta; class Magnoliopsida; order Fagales; family Juglandaceae; genus Pterocarya; species Pterocarya stenoptera. The sequence goes on from QEOT01003904.1 coordinate 119,935, forward strand.
AGAGTGCAAAATCATTGTCTTCTTAATTGACTCGCAGTCTTCCTTCTAATATAGGAATTTTTGGGAGTAAACGTGCTAGACAGAACGTGCACACCACTTGCTATCTACCCAATACTATTTTTTTTTCCTTTTCTTGCACATCACTTGCCATTTCCTACCATTTTAATTTATTTCCCTTCCCCGTTCACACCACTTCTTGTTTCTCAATATTAGTTTAATTTTGTTTTTCCTTTCCATTGGTGGGATCCACGTTTTTATCAAATTTCAAAAAATAAAAATTATATCATTTCATCTCGTTATCCAAACACATATTATTTTACAAATCATCTCATCTCATATCAAGTTAAAAATCTCACTACTATTCAAAATATCTCATCTTATTTCATACGAACTACATAACCAAACGAGGCTTAATTTGAGAGTTTTGTTAATAATTGTTATTATTAACAAAAAAAAAATGTACTGTTTGATAAATATATCTAAATATATTTAAAGTTTTTAAACTTGTTTCTAGTATTTTATATAATAAAAATTTTATGTACTTTTATTTTTGCATATTCCTTACGCACTCTATTAATATGATTGTCTGTATTATTTTTTTTAATATAAAATAATTGCTTTTGACAATCACATAAGTAGAATACATAAAGAATATATAAAAGTGACTATATGTAACAAAACTTTTTGTATAATCTTTATAGGAAGTCTTCAACAAATGTTTCAATTTAGATCTTTTATTTTTTAAAAATTATAAAAATGTATCCATATTTTCCGCAAAATAAATGTTTAAAATTATTTATATGAAAAAACATTTTAAAAAATAAAAAATATGAGAACNGATCATCTTAACTGTATGGTTGGTTTGTTTTGTCTATCCAAACAATGAAATATATGAGTATATCTCATCTCAATCGATTTTCAACAAATGTAATTAATCTAATACATACTAAAAAGTGACAATTAGTCTCATAACACATAGTAAAAAGTAGCCGAAGAGTGCAAAATCATTGTCTTCTTAATTGACTCGCAGTCTTCCTTCTAATATAGGAATTTTTGGGAGTAAACGTGCTAGACAGAACGTGCACACCACTTGCTATCTACCCAATACTATTTTTTTTTCCTTTTCTTGCACATCACTTGCCATTTCCTACCATTTTAATTTATTTCCCTTCCCCGTTCACACCACTTCTTGTTTCTCAATATTAGTTTAATTTTGTTTTTCCTTTCCATTGGTGGGATCCACGTTTTTATCAAATTTCAAAAAATAAAAATTATATCATTTCATCTCATTATCCAAACACATATTATTTTACAAATCATCTCATCTCATATCAAGTTAAAAATCTCACTACTATTCAAAATATCTCATCTTATTTCATACGAACTACATAACCAAACGAGGCTTAATTTGAGAGTTTTGTTAATAATTGTTATTATTAACAAAAAAAAATGTACTGTTTGATAAATATATCTAAATATATTTAAAGTTTTTAAACTTGTTTATAGTCTTTTGTATAATAAAAATTTTATGTACTTTTATTTTTGCATATTCCTTACGCACTCTATTAATATGATTGTCTGCATTATTTTTTTTAATATAAAATAATTGCTTTTGACAATCACATAAGTAGAATACATAAAGAATATATAAAAGTGACTATATGTAACAAAACTTTTTGTATAATCTTTATAGGAAGTCTTCAACAAATGTTTCAATTTAGATCTTTTATTTTTTAAAAATTATAAAAATGTATCCATATTTTCCGCAAAATAAATGTTTAAAATTATTTATATGAAAAAACATTTTAAAAAATAAAAAATATGAGAACCAATCACTTGACAGGTGTAAACAAAATGAAATTGGAGGGAGAACATGGTTGATTGCATCTTGACCAAAACACCCTCTCCTTCGCAATACGAATATCCCCCTCTCGCGCTCTGCAATTGACTCCAAAACCTAGAGTTTCAATTCTGGCCACAGGACCAATTGAGCTTAAAGAAAATGGCAAAGAGCAACAACAACAAGGAGCCTAGCACTGCTCCTCAGCCCGATAGGTGGTACAACCTAGCCCTAGGGCCCTCTTTCAAAGATCATCGTCATCCCTCCCCCAAGTTCTGCACTTTACGCTGTAAGTCCTTTATAACAGAACGCTTTCCCCTTTTGAATTTTCTCGGCTTTGGTTGGTTCCCGAGAAAGCTAAGCAGAAAGAATGGAAAGAGAAGAAACTTTTGCGTGCCTTACGGGTTCTCTTGGTTTTTGTTCATGATTTTAAAACGATCAAACTCAGTTTGACTGAACAGTAGTACTGGAGTGCAGGATTATTGTTTATTGAATTATAAGTTAAAAACTTATTAGTTAGTTGTGATTAGTTGCTGCTATGTTTGCTTGGCAAGAAATCTCGTATCGAGATAAAAGAGGACTACTTTGAATGTAACATTGGCTAGTTTAATTGTAAGATAAGTTGCTCATTGATGTCATTTTTCTCTGAACAATCTAGAATGCAAACAAATGGGAAATTCGTTATCAAACGAGATGAAAAAAAATTAAAAACAACATAAATATGTATACATCATATATCAATTCCTCGTACTCCNTATCATCTTAACTGTATGGTTGGTTTGTTTTGTCTATCCAAACAATGAAATATATGAGTATATCTCATCTCAATCGATTTTCAACAAATGTAATTAATCTAATACATACTAAAAAGTGACAATTAGTCTCATAACACATAGTAAAAAGTAGCCGAAGAGTGCAAAATCATTGTCTTCTTAATTGACTCGCAGTCTTCCTTCTAATATAGGAATTTTTGGGAGTAAACGTGCTAGACAGAACGTGCACACCACTTGCTATCTACCCAATACTATTTTTTTTTCCTTTTCTTGCACATCACTTGCCATTTCCTACCATTTTAATTTATTTCCCTTCCCCGTTCACACCACTTCTTGTTTCTCAATATTAGTTTAATTTTGTTTTTCCTTTCCATTGGTGGGATCCACGTTTTTATCAAATTTCAAAAAATAAAAATTATATCATTTCATCTCGTTATCCAAACACATATTATTTTACAAATCATCTCATCTCATATCAAGTTAAAAATCTCACTACTATTCAAAATATCTCATCTTATTTCATACGAACTACATAACCAAACGAGGCTTAATTTGAGAGTTTTGTTAATAATTGTTATTATTAACAAAAAAAAAATGTACTGTTTGATAAATATATCTAAATATATTTAAAGTTTTTAAACTTGTTTCTAGTATTTTATATAATAAAAATTTTATGTACTTTTATTTTTGCATATTCCTTACGCACTCTATTAATATGATTGTCTGTATTATTTTTTTTAATATAAAATAATTGCTTTTGACAATCACATAAGTAGAATACATAAAGAATATATAAAAGTGACTATATGTAACAAAACTTTTTGTATAATCTTTATAGGAAGTCTTCAACAAATGTTTCAATTTAGATCTTTTATTTTTTAAAAATTATAAAAATGTATCCATATTTTCCGCAAAATAAATGTTTAAAATTATTTATATGAAAAAACATTTTAAAAAATAAAAAATATGAGAACCAATCACTTGACAGGTGTAAACAAAATGAAATTGGAGGGAGAACATGGTTGATTGCATCTTGACCAAAACACCCTCTCCTTCGCAATACGAATATCCCCCTCTCGCGGTCTGCAATTGACTCCAAAACCTAGAGTTTCAATTCTGGCCACAGGACCAATTGAGCTTAAAGAAAATGGCAAAGAGCAACAACAACAAGGAGCCTAGCACTGCTCCTCAGCCCGATAGGTGGTACAACCTAGCCCTAGGGCGCTCTTTCAAAGATCATCGTCATCCCTCCCCCAAGTTCTGCACTTTACGCTGTAAGTCCTTTATAACAGAACGCTTTCCCCTTTTGAGTTTTCTCGGCTTTGGTTGGTTCCCGAGAAAGCTAAGCAGAAAGAATGGAAAGAGAAGAAACTTTTGCGTGCCTTACGGGTTCTCTTGGTTTTTGTTCATGATTTTAAAACGATCAAACTCAGTTTGACTGAACAGTAGTACTGGAGTGCAGGATTATTGTTTATTGAATTATAAGTTAAAAACTTATTAGTTAGTTGTGATTAGTTGCTGCTATGTTTGCTTGGCAAGAAATCTCGTATCGAGATAAAAGAGGACTACTTTGAATGTAACATTGGCTAGTTTAATTGTAAGATAAGTTGCTCATTGATGTCATTTTTCTCTAAACAATCTAGAATGCAAACAAATGGGAAATTCGTTATCAAACGAGATGAAAAAAAATTAAAAACAACATAAATATGTATACATCATATATCAATTCCTCGTACTCCATTGCTAATCAGCTTCTTTATTGAGTGAGTAAGAAGTTGATGATGCGCTAATTTCTGTGTTTACGCAGATGATTTTAAACCAGCTTCAATTGATAAGAACCAATCTGGGTCCCTCCATAAAAAAATGGACAACAGAGTTACGGTAGAATTTCAGAATAATCAACCTGGGAAGCCCAAAGTGAGCTTTGAGGGTACCTGTGAGGATTACAAGGAGAGTGATGCATTGTTGTTCTTTGATGGTCAGACCTTTCGGTTGGAGCGGTTGCACAGGGCAGTGAAGCGGTTGAGGCATGTTCGGCTGCCTGGTGAGTCTGCAGCTGTAACTAACTTTGCTACAACTGCTTCAGTTGGAGCAAGAGAAGAATCTTATTCACCACCACTGGGCAAACGATCAAAATTTCTGTCTTTGAACAATGACGTAGTTCATCAAATACCGGTGAGTTTTCATTGCCTTTGCAATTCCTTTTATCTCTTTTAAATATGAAGACGTCAAGGAGCGAAAATGGGGTGCACACTTTTATCAAAAGTTTGAAATAGAATACTATCACTTGTATTTGGATTGCTATGGCACTTGCATAAATGTTCATTTGAGCTTGTTGGCTCAAGTGGTATCCTTGGTCTTGGTGGTATGCTCCCTCCAGGTTTAAGGTTCGAACTCTTGGGTGCAAACAATTTATAGGGGCCATCGGACTAGGGGAATGTTCCCTTGAATTACCAAAGGTGCACTTGTAGAAAATTCCTTGCCGTGGAGGCCTGTGCATCCCAGGATTAGTCAGGACTTTATTCCTAGACACCTTGTGCCAATAAAAAAGGAACCAACTTAATAAAAGCTCTTGAACATTCTCAAGATCATTTGCAAATCAAAAAAGTTGATCTGAGTCTTGTGCTCATCTTCAGTTTGAGCTTGACCACAAAGTATACGAACCAAGCTTGAATGCCTTTGTGCTCAACTCAGCTCGGCCAACCAGTTTACAGCCCTACATATGAGTCCTTGTTTGGCCAAAAAGTGACCATGCTGACTCATATATACTGCTGTGGCATGGGCTTTCAGCGGTTTTTTTGTAAAACCCAACCTAAGAAGCAATGAATTGGACTAGACCTGTCCAAAAAATAAAAGGAGCAATGAATTGGACTAAAGGTGGTACTTAATGTCGACCCAACATATGAAGGTTCCTGCACATGTATGGATGTCTATGTGCCTGAGAGGCTGAGACCAAGGAGGATATGTGATGTTAAGAGGTGTGAAAGTTCAACCAGATGTTGGGGACTTTTTTTTATTTTTATTTTTATTTTTATGTATTGCAACAAGTCAACCCGAACTCACACAGATTGAACTTAGAAACTTAGTATAATTCCGCTTGAGGTTCCTGTTTTTTTACAATTTTTTTCAGTATTGATGTTTAATCCGGGCAGAATGAGTTTTACCATAACTTAGGGTCCGTTTGGCAACACTCAAAACACAAAACACTTTCAATTTCAAATTTTCAACTTTTTCATCTAATTATTACCCAATCATTAGAACTTTCCCAAACTCCGAAACAAAACACAAAAAACAATACTATTTTTTTAAATTTCAAAACAAAAAAAATATTAAAAAATAATATTCAAACGATTTTTTAACTTTATAAATATTTTTATTCAACTTTTTATCTATCTTTATCCAAAACCCAATAAAACATATTAATTCAAATCATTTCTATACTATTCACAGATATACTGAGATATTCTAAGTATCCAAACAGGCCCTTAGAGAACTGCTTATGGTGGCATGCTGTCGGTACCTGTTATAATCTTACATCGCATGCCGACACGAGATTGCTGTCCTGTGGAAGGAAAGTCTCGTTTAGTTTGTGGGGGTGGTAGCAATATTAATCTCATACCTCCACTCTAGATTGGTACTTGCAGTATTTATTTATAACTCATGAATCCTTTGGTATTCATTTTAGACATTCTGAGATCAAATTGCATGCTATGCTCTTAATTCATAAGGCAGGACATGCATACATGACATTTTACAAATGATACATCATGATTTGAGAATCTTTTACTGATTTGAAATGCCCCGACTGTTTTTTTTTTTTTTGGGGGGGGGGGGGGGNATGAATTCCTTTTCTATTGTATCAACGAGTCAAATTTGTTCTGTTTTATACTGTACAGGCAGAGGCTGAACGGATTGCAGAGAGCTTAGGTACGTCTTTATATATTTTTCTTTCTTTCATTTATTTGTTTGCCTGTGGATAAAAATTCCAATGTGCTGTGAACTAGAAGTTTTCTTTTTGCATGAGTAGAATTAAGTTTATGAATTTTCATAAATTGGGTTAAGGCAATTGGGAATTGATGGAAAGGGATTTTAGGTATAAAAGGGGGTTCGGAGCACTATTGAGAAAGCTTGATTTTGATCAAGAAGTTGAAAAATTAAGTTGAACATTTTGAAACTGCAATAAACTCTGGCGTTCTTTATGTCAAATGATTTTGCACTTAATTGAGAGTTTAAAAGAGAAAAAGCCAAAAGATGCAAAACCTAGCATTGAAAAGGTTTTTTACAAATAGATGGATGTACAAAAAAACAAGTCAATTTATCTAACCAGAATTTTTATCACTTGAAGGAATTTTATTTGCAACTAATACCTTCTTTTATTTGCATCAATTAGCCTTAATGGCTGTTTTTCCTTGTCCTAATTAAATATGGATATGCTTACTCAACATGTTCTGATGATTGAATCCTTTACCCATTTATCCTCCTGATGCAGATGCGAGTTATTCACCTTCACATCCAAATCCCTCGACTTCATCACCAGACTCCAAGGATTGTGAACTGGAGGAAGACATAGATATAGTCAATGACAACGAAGATGATTTTGGAACTGCTGAGAATGAAAATCTCACTGAAATGGAATTCAACAAGGGTTTTGATATTAACTTGCCACATCCAGCTGCCGTGGATGATGAGATTGCTGAAGTAGATGTCAGTGATGATGTAATGGATAAAGGTCCCAATGCTGCTGAAGCCCTTAGAGCACAGGTGAATGCTGAGGCGAGAGAGGAGGAGACTTCAAGCACAAACAGTAGCAGTGGGAGCGGGAGCGGGAGTGGGAGCGGGAGCAGGAGTGGGAGCAGGAGTGGGAGCAGAAGTGGTAGTAGCGGTGGTGACAGTGAAAGCAGTGATGGTGACTCGGTCATCTCTATCTAGTAGGGAACCGTGTGGACACTATAACCGTGGAGTTTCTGCCCATATTCAAAACGAGATACAAAAACAAGCAAAGGTTAAGCGTTGGTTATTAGGATATGATGGCTAGACAGACTGGATTGCCATGTCTTTGTATTTTATTTTATTTGTTCTAATCCCATTTCCTTGTAAATTATGTGCGTAGCACTAATATTTTGATAGCTTTGTGGCTAGAATCGAGATAGGGCTGTCCTCCTGACCCTTTTGTACATTATGGTAGTTTCTTAGCTAATTTGATTGAACCAAATGTAAGACAACTCAAGGTACTTGAAGTGTTTTATCAAGTCCCTAATAAAAGTCCCCCAAAAAAGGGCCTTTAATCAAGTTATTCTACAATTTTTGTCAATTCAGCTGCTGTAAAACTGAAACATAATCAAGTCATTTGATACTAGAAAAATTGAATAAATAGGTCGTACAAAAATGGTTCATGTTCAACTATTATAAATTATTTAGTAAATATTGTGAGTTCAAATATTCTCTATAGAAAAATTCAATAATTAAATAATAAAACTACATTTTTAGGTCAATTTACATGTCTTCAAAATTTGAAGTTTGAGCCCAATAAGCCTATTATCTTTGAAGGGCCAATCGACGACGTCGTATACCGAGCTAAACGACGTCGGGCTCGGAGCCTGTTATCAATTTCAACGTATTTCCGGGCAAAAGAAAGCAAAGCAAGAGAGAAAAAAGACTGGAACAGAAAATCCTACGGAGAACCATGGAGATGAGTTTGACATCTGCAGCCTCACCTTCTAGGTCTATGTGCTTCAACCATGGCGTTTTACACCCGAAGTCCCCAGTTGTAACCATTAAGAAAATCGCTACAGGTAACGCTACCGGTAGCGGTAGAAGAAGAAGAAGACCCGTGTCTGCAATTAAGGCTTTGAATAGCTCGTCTTCAAAGCAGACCTTATCGAGCAACTGGGATATTTCCCAAGACTACTCTGCAATTTCAGCTCCATGGCTGCCCAGTTTCGAGGAGCTCGACACCACCAACATGCTTCTTCGCCAGAGGATTATATTCTTGGGCTCTCAGGTCTCCTTCTCCTGTCTGTCTAGAATCGTTAAAATTGGGGCTTTTATCGCTTAGTTTTTTTATTCAGAGAAGGTTTTGCCGATTGTTGGTTATTTTTAGTTTGTGTTAATTTGCTAAAGTTGAAGTTTTTGACCGAAAAGCTTTTTTTTTTTTTTTTTTTAAATGTATTGTGTTGATTATTGGCTATTCAGTTCATTCCTGTTAAATCTTGGTGGTGCATGGTTTTGGTTTTGGTACCTGTTAAATTTTCCTTACAAGCCTAGCTGTTGATGTTAGATGATTATTGCTGCCTGTGTGGTAGATCAGAAGCTGTATTTACCAATTTCATTGGCGTTGGAAAACCCATCTCCCCCTCACTCTCTTCGCTTATCTCCCAAGCGTGAAAATGAAAAAGATAACCCTAGAAGTATTTAGATTTTTTTTCCCTCATTGATGGACAGGTGGATGACATGACAGCGGATTTGGTCATAAGCCAGCTTCTATTTCTGGATGCTGAAGACTCAAAGAAAGACATTAAATTGTTTATTAATTCACCCGGTGGCTCTGTTACTGCTGGTATGCCAGAAAGTTTATTCACTATGCTTTATTCTTTGCTTCGCCCCTTGCGCTTATTTTTGTAATATGTCTTCCTATTTTTCATGTGTTGGAGTATATCGAGGTTGGTAAAGGAAATGAGTTGTTTGTGAAGAGTGCGGGCTTTTCTCTCTTAGGTGTTCATTCTTGTATCAGACAATAAAAGCTTGAAAATAAAGACTAACAATTCGGAATTCTCCCTAAAGAAATCACGTCAAAGATATACTAGGTCATTGTGCTTCTGAATGAAGATCATTTGCAGATGTTAAAATGGTCTTTGTGTCTCTGAAAGATGGCTTGGATTGGAAAATCTTATCTTAATCTTTTTCAGTCAAATTTGTGTCAATGAAACCTTCTTTGTTATGTCAGAGATGGTGATTTATAGGGTAGTGGATAGTTTGGATTTTGTGTTGAGGTTTTCACTTGGATTTGTGACAGCGTATTTGACAATGGATGGTCTTGCCATGCCTATTATTTGTTTATATCCTGTATATTGTTTTTGTCTCTACTATATCTTCTTGATTTTGGGTGCCTCCGGGGAGCAAGAATTTGTTATGCTTGGAGCTTAAAAGTTTACCTAACCAACCCAAGCCCTAAGAGAGAAGGTTATTGTTTTTTTTTTTTTTTTGATAAGTAAAGAGAAGGTTATTGTTAGGATGACAGTAAATTAATCCATTGAAATTGTGAGTGCCCCGCTCCCTGCCCCCTCAAAAAAAAAAACTGTGCAGGTCCTTAAGTGACCGCAAGGTACTTGGCAAAAACAGATATTTGTAGCCAATGCAAGTGATTGGGGGTTTAAAGCTGCATTGAGCTCAGTAAATTTGAAGAACTCCTTTGCCTGCTTTTGATTAATTTGCTCTCCATTTTTTTGATGCATGTAGGGATGGGTATATATGATGCAATGAAGTTGTGTAAGGCAGATGTTTCAACTGTGTGTTTGGGGCTTGCTGCATCTATGGGTGCCTTTATCCTTGCTTCTGGTGCAAAAGGGAAGAGGTTCTGCATGCCAAACGCAAGAGTGATGATCCATCAACCACTTGGAACTGCTGGGGGCAAAGTATGTACTCAGTTAATGTTATGTGGTTATCTTTTGAATTATAATCCTTTATGCCTTAATTGGATTTAGGGGGAGAGGGCGAGGAAGGGTAGGGTTTGGAAAAAAGGAATGACGGGAAATGAGACTTTGGTTGGGAGATCAATGTGGGAGGGGAGAGGATTTTGAGGGAAAAGAAACCCCCAATTTAGCCCCTTTTTTGTCCCCTGGGGTGATATGGAGGGAGAGTAAATGGTGAACTTGATTACATTGTTTGGCACACGGGACTGATGACTGGTTGTTTAAAATAATGATAACAAGAATGACTTCCTTCAGTCATGACAGACAATGTATTAAAAAACCTAAAAGTTGTTTCATATATTTTGTAAAGAAAACTTCCCAGATATCATGATTATCTATTAAAGAGGAATTTTGCGGGAGAAAGGAGAAATATGTTTATAGGAGGCTGATCCTTCCATACTTATTAAAAAAAAGGAGGCTGATCCTTCCATTAGTGATCATAAGGTAAAACTCTTTTTTATCTCTCACTTAATGGTCACATGTGATTCCAGGCAACAGAGATGGGTATACGAATAAGAGAAATGGCGTATCACAAGATTAAGCTGAACAAAATACTTTCAAGAATCACAGGCAAGCCTTTAGAGCAGGTTGGGCATCAAATCATATTCCCTTTTTTTAAAATTCTACAGATATCGAACCATCTCTTTGCTTTTCTTTTCACCCCTTTTTTTCCTTCTGTTTTGTGTATTTATTTTCAGATTGAAGCAGACACAGACCGTGATAATTTCATGAATCCATGGGTAGCCAAGGAATATGGGCTTATTGATGCAGTTATTGATGATGGCAAGCCAGGATTAGTTGCACCCATCGCAGATGCAACACCTCCACCCAAAACTCGAGTCTGGGATCTGTGGAAAGTTGAGGGAAGTAGGAAAGCCAAGAAGAATTTGCCCTCAGAGCACAAGATTTTAGAGAGTGGATATAAAGGGGGTCAAGGTGATGGAGAGAGAGATGCTGAACAAGAAAAGCAAGCATCTACTCCTGTATAAGCTGTATTTTTAGAACTCTTCCCGGGGCTCTAACTGGTATAATTTCTAATATTTATCTCTCAGAGCAGGGCGTTTTTCTTTTTTGGGACTTGTTTAATGATTATTTACACTTATAAATGCTTAAGGTGCCTTTATAACTTATTTGTCTTGTTTAATAATTATGGTGAAGTGCTTAGGGTGCCTCTTGGAGTGGCAGACTTGTCATATTGGGATTAATTTTGGGCAGTGATATTCATAGTTTGATCTTATATAAAAGAAAAATGTTTAATACAGTCGTCTGCATAGTCGCGGGGGAGTCATTGCCCCTGTGGAAAATGAAATGACAAAACGAAGTGGTTCACATTTGCCCTCCCCTCGTCTTCTCCTACGAAACCGAGTCACCTTTCAGACCAATTCTTCAGTCTCTCCACTCTTCCTCCTTTTGTCTTCTCCCACGAAATCGACGACCTGTACAACTCTGCCTACCCCTCTTCTTCCCCAGATGAAGACCTGTACGTCTCACCTCTCTCACTCATTCAGTGCGGAAGTTGGAGGCCAACCTTTAATTTTCGACGTTCACCATCAAAATCAACTTGTCAAAACCTCTCTCCTGAGTCCCTGCACTCCTTTTTACATCTTGCATTTATTTTTCTTTTTAAGTATGAAGTTTGACCGTTAGATATGACTTCTGTTGCCCCCCAACAAACTCCTATTTTAGAATCACTTATATATAAATTAAAATCAACTTGGGTGCCAAGAAAATATATGATATTTCTTTAATTTTGAGGGAACTTGAAAGGAGAAAAATTGAAGGTAGCAATAGAATTAGTGAAGACGGAGGCTATTGCTATCACCCTCTTCCAGACTGACTCTATTGTTTTCGATGTGTCCGCTTGCAGCAGCTCGATTACAAGCGTGAACTCACCCGAGGCCTCTCGTACGCTTCTCTTTCTTCTTCCCTCTGTTTTTTCTTCTTATTTTCTGTATTTTTGGTTTTGGAATCTCAATTCAGAACCCATGCAGTGTTGCTTTTTTTTT
>QEOT01003904.1:135405-159552 GCA_003123785.1 Pterocarya stenoptera
CCCCCAACAAACTCCTATTTTAGAATCACTTATATATAAATTAAAATCAACTTGGGTGCCAAGAAAATATATGATATTTCTTTAATTTTGAGGGAACTTGAAAGGAGAAAAATTGAAGGTAGCAATAGAATTAGTGAAGACGGAGGCTATTGCTATCACCCTCTTCCAGACTGACTCTATTGTTTTCGATGTGTCCGCTTGCAGCAGCTCGATTACAAGCGTGAACTCACCCGAGGCCTCTCGTACGCTTCTCTTTCTTCTTCCCTCTGTTTTTTCTTCTTATTTTCTGTATTTTTGGTTTTGGAATCTCAATTCAGAACCCATGCAGTGTTGCTTTTTTTTTATTTTTTTATTTTTTTTTAAGCCTAACGCCCGAAAGAACTATCATCTCGAGCATGGCAGTTCAACAAAAGTCTAGTTCAAATTATATAAAAGAAATGTTAACAATGAAACATGTTATTGTCGCTGCAATCCCTTTATTTTTATTTTTTATGTTTTTTTAAGCCTAACGCCGGAAAGAACGATCATCTCGAGCATGGCAGTTCAACAAAAGTCTAGTTCAAATTATATGAAAGAAATGTTAACAATGAAACATGTTATTGTCGCTGCAATCCCATCTAGGAAAAGTTACAGACAAGTAATAGAAACAAAATATTATTCATACGAAATCCATTCCGTTTTCTCGCCCAATCCAGAAGCAGAAGAATGATCACGAAGTGCCGAGAAGACCCTCCATCAATATCATTGCTCTTCAGCCTTGGGTTTCTCCAGAAATGTTTTCTTCAACCAATTGAATGGCTGGACGAGCCAAAGGGCAGAAGTGGCGGCTGCGAAAACCCAGAAGGTGACGGATTGGATATCGGTAAGTTGGGGCCAAAGTTTAGGGTTCAGAAACTTCAAGATGCCTCCTGATCTCGATGCGACGCCACCGGCAGCCAGTGTTGCTTTATTTTCTACATGATTATCTCTTTTATGCTCTTCGTTTTTTCATGTTTGATTGGCGTAAGCTTCTACTTTTTCAATGTTTTTTTTTTATATAAAATATAACAACTGACGTGGCAAGTACTCATGGGTTGGTCCAAGTGTCATGGCCTTGGTCTTGGGTTCAACACTTCATAAATGAAAACAATCATTTAGGACTACACTTCCTGATAAAAAGATAGTTATTTAACTAGTTTCGTATAGAAAGCTTTTGAGAGCATGGTGCACGGGATCGAGATTTATTCTGAATGGTGAGTCTAAAAGGTCCTGCCTTGAAGAGATTCCTTGACATAAAAAATAAAAAATAAAAAAATAAAAATACTAGCTAATTGTGTTTTTATGTCCAATGGATCTCTTATGGAACTAGGAAAAACATTTCTACTCTCATAAACTTCTTTTCAGCAAGAAATAAAATAAAAGTCACGAGAGAAATACTTTAATTACAAATAGATTATACAAAAATAAATTCACAGATTAATGTAGCTTGATGCAATACTTTAGATTGTAAAGTTACTTTTATTGTAAAGTAGATCTAACGGATTAAATGAAATTATATAAGTTTGTAAGTTTATTTTTGTATACTCTCTGTGTATGTAGCCCTTATAAAAAGTAAACAATCTATCTTAATTTTAATGGTAACTCTCTATTTTTTTTTATTAAGAAATACATTTTATAAAAGAATTTAGCTTAATGAATTATTTTATTATTAAATTGGTATGTAGAGGATTATTTATATACTTAAATGATAATATTTGATTTGTAATATTTAAATTTTAAAATTTCTCTATCAAATCAAATTATATTATATAAGTATTTTTTTAAGATCTCGTTTGAATACAGAAACAATTTCATCTAATCATTAGTACATCTAAAAATCGAGAATCTAGCTCTATCAAGCACAACGCCGATGAACCGAATATAGAAATTGTTTGCAGATAAATATATTTTTATCGATTTGAGTTTTTTTTTTTATAGAAAATTGTTGGTAAATTGAACAGACATAAAAAAAAATGTTCAGGTACCGTGAAGATCCGCAATACATCCCGACTGTAGTCAAACAATTCCCTAAACCAAAGCGGTCGCGGTGTCCGAACCCTACCTTAGCACGCGCCCCAAAAACGTCTAGAGAGAGAGAGAGAGAGAGAGAGAGATGGCGAAATTTTCGCTGGATAGAGATGAAGACGGGGAAGGCCCAAGTAGCCCGGAGCCGAAGCGACTCAGAATCTCTGTCCAAAGCGACGTCGCAGGTCGAGACAACCAAGAACAATACGAAGAGGAAGAAGGTAAGGAATCTGACGAAGATGAAGGAGACGATGAAATTTACGAAGAAGAAGATAGCGAAGAAGATGCTTCTGAAGAAGTAGAAGAAGAAGAAATTTCTGAAGAAGAAGCACAACGGTGGCAAGAAGACTCTTCTGTGTCTGCGGGACGCAGATCCAACGTTGGCGGCCAATTGTGTCGTGATGGATCCATTACCGTAACCCTTACCGACCCGGAAGTTTTGGATTGCACTATTTGCTTCGAACCTTTGTCCTGTCCCGTCTTCCAGGTCCCTTTTCATCTCTTTTCGCTCTTTTCTTTTCTTTTCTATTTTTTTTTTTTTTTGCTTGGTTATGGGTTTGAAACAGAGGTTTCTTGTGTTTTGGTTTGGCATTCCTATGAATAATTGAAAATTCGATGTCCTTTCTTTAATTTTTTTTATTTGGTATTTGTGTTTCGTTGTGATCGTAGTCTGCGAATTCGAGTTGGTTTATTTATCGGATTTCTGGCGGTAATTGTAGTTATATTATTATTGACGAGAAGGTGCCATTGTCTGGTACAATTGTCAATTGTTAAAGTACGGGCGGTTTAGCGCCATTATCTGGTGCGAATCCGATTTGGTTTATCGGATCTGTGATCATGCAGGTTAAAGAAGAGGTTGTTTTTAAGAAAATATAAGTTTATGGTTTGTGAAATTTTTGGAATTGTGGAGGTTGGTTATTGAAATAATCGCTTCAAGAGAAGGTTGTGTGGCATACTTCGAGCTGTTCATGTCATGAGCTTTGTTAGGTGGTGGAAATTTGTGGTTTTATTTATGGCTTGTAATGAGTTTGTAGAGTATATTAAGTGAAACTTCCCAAAACTTAAGAAGCTCATATTAAACGGTGTCATGAATTCAATAAAATTTCTCCTTTAAAGATTCTGAACCACATGGTCTTCACAACATCTTGTAACCGCAAAAATTTGTTAAGATAAGGTCTTGGTCATAGATATATTCAATGCTGTGTTCACGACTTCAATAGATAAATTCATTTGTTTCTATGTGACTTCAGAATGAAGAGGTGAAATGGTAAAAAACCGTATATTCAGGGTAATCATTTTTTTTTTTTTTATAAGTAATCAAGAAGTTGTATTCATAATAATAGGCAAAGCCCAAGTACACAGGAAGTATACATGAGAAATACCTATCTATAATTTACAACTGAAAGAAGAAAGTCATGGACATTGAGTCCATTACAAACAATAGCCTCCACCCAAGAAAACAATGTTTTAAAGAAAAAAACTTTCAGCTCCTCCATTGTTCTCTCTTGGTTTTCGAAGCTTCTATGATTTCGCTCCCACCAAATACACCAACACATACATATAGGGACAATTTTCCATTGTATATCCAGGGTAATCATATTTGGTTCCCATGCATGGACCGAAATAAGTTGAATTGGAGTGCTGTTTGTATATGCAGTGTTTTAGTTATTTGATCCTTACAATATCACGTAGTGAAACTTATTATTTAGCGTAGTTTGCTCGTGCCTTTTAATGAAGTTTTATAACTTATAGAAAAAAAAGAGATCATGGTGAAACTTATTAACTAGAATACTAAAGATATTTAATTTTTGCAACTGATTGGAAGGTTCTACAAAATTTGATGAAAATACTAGATATGATACTTAACTGCAACAGGATCAGTGGTATAAAGAATACAAATTAATGCATCGTTAACATGCCCACATACTTAACCAGGAAAATATAAAACTAACACATGATGGAAGTACCAGTAAACTTTCCTGGCTATTTTCAAAACATGCTTATCTGTTTTCCATGCTTTTCTTTGTTTTTCTTTTTTCTCTTTGTAGAGTTTAGCAGTCATTTAATCCCATAATGGCCCACTTACTCAAGGATCTAGATTGAACTGTTAATAAGTGAAATATTAGTCACAGTGTAGATACTTACAGGTTGAGACCCATGTAACCTTAATAAAACTTTCAATTTGAAATTGTCATGACATTTTTTTATGGCTAAATGTCATGAAAATTTAAAATTGATTAAGAACTACGTGCTGTCTGTTGCCTCTAAAATGACTCAGAATACTTTTAATTTTAATGTCTTATGTTTTAGCTATTTCCTAAGAATTGTTTCTGTTTTGTTTCGGAAGTATATGATTCATGATATATATATTTTTCTAGGCATTTTTAAGGGCATACGTAGCCCCTGTTGATGAGGGGATTCAATTTCATTAACTCAATTATGCCTATGGGATGGTGGGAAGTGCCATGAGGCCAATGGCCGATTGGCATATCATGGCATACATATACTATTAAATCTGAACTGAACTTTCTGTCTTATTGCATGTAAATTCAGTGCGAGAATGGACATATAGCTTGCTCTTCCTGCTGCATCAGACTTTTGAATAAATGCCCCTCCTGCTCTTGGCCTATTGGCTACAACCGATGCCGATCCATTGAGAAGGTTCTAGAAGCAGTTAAAATTTCATGCCCAAACACTGGATGCAAAGAAGCAGTTAGTTACAGCAAGAAAAATGAACATGGGAAGACATGCATGTATGCACCATGTTCATGTCCCTTTTCAAATTGCAGCTTTGTTGACTCATCCAAGCAGTTATACCTACACTTCAGCAGGAAACATCCAAACTCTGCAGTAGGCTTCCTCTATGACTGCATGTTCTCTATTTCATTAAATGTCGATGACAGATTTATTGTCCTTCGAGAACAGTGTGACGGGGTTTTATTTGTGCTCAACAATAGCATTGAGCTTATTGGGAATATAGTGGCAATTAGTTGTATTGGGCCCTGCTCATCAACAAGAGGGTTCGTTTACACTCTTCTGGCTAAAGCGCATGGAGACATCCTCCGATTACAATCTTCGACAAAGTACATTCAACATCGGGTGGATGATCCTCCCTCCACATGTTTCATTCTAATTCCATCTGATTTTTTTGTTTCTGGCCAGCTCAAGTTAGACGTCCGCATCCAGCAAAATAATGCTGCTGCTGCTTCTGCATGCGACCCGAGAAGAATCGGTGCTATTTAAAGTTTATGTTATAGACCTGTGTATTGTTTTGGAGAGCGACTTAAGTTCTCTTTCTTTATCTGTTTCATCCAAAGTACTGATAAAATAAATAAATGCATCTAAAGTTAAGTTCCGCTATTTCTTTCTATAAAATATTTAGTTTTACCTCATAATTATTATTACTATTTTTTACTTCATTTGATTGGTTGTATGTACTTGAAATTCTTTTTGCGTATATGTTTGAAAGTAAGGAACATGACTAACCGATAAGGATTTGCACGAGTTAGAGAAGTCTCTTTACAAAATTGAAATTGAATTGTGTTCAAATTATATTGCTAAAAATTCACTTTTAATTAACGACTACTTACAATTTGGTTGATATCGCAAATATATTTTTGAGTAGTGTTACTGTTAGATACAGTTTCGATGCTCGATGCGTGTAAGCCTTGAGAACACCCGTTAAAAAAGGTTGGGTTCATAATAAAAAAAGTAAATTTTTTTAATATAAATTTTAGATTTATTTATTTCAAAGAAAGTGGATATTTTTTCATGCTAGCTGATAGGTAAGCTTCTAAACAGATTTTTAAAAAAAAAAAAAAAAAAAATCTTTGTATCAAACCAACACATGATATGAAGTAGCTCCACCATACGGGAGGTTTACCAGAGATAGAGTTGGGCCTATCTGGCCTCTTAAAATTGGGCTTAGCCAGGGCTTTGAGTTGATCCGGGTGAACCCAACTTGCCCTAGTTGCACCGTAATCCTTTCGCAAAGACACTTCAGTGACGTCTTCTGTAACAGACCATCCAAATGAATGAAATTATGGTGCTAGCGGATAACAACCGTATATATATATGTAGAACTCCGCTAGCCGTTGAAGAGAGGGTGAGAGAGGAATGTATTCCTCGCTGATGCTTCGTCGTTTTTGCTGTTTCCAGACTTCCAGCTCTTCTCCTCCTCTAAAGAAGAAGCCCGTTGTCTTCTTGGGCTCTCCTCAGGTACCCACCCTCTCTTTCGTTTTGCTGTCTGTCGTTGTTAGTTGGGTCTCTAATGCAATGGGTATTCTTGTAGGTCTCTGCAACAGTCCTTGACGCCCTTCTCAGTGCATCTGCTGCTGCGGACTCCTTGTTTGAGGTATTGGACCTTAATTCGGTTCCCTTATCTGCAGCTGACTTTGGCTCTTTCACTTTCTTATCTGTCATGCTACCTTGAATGTTTATTTTACTATCTGTTTGATTCGGGATTACTTTCATGGGTTCATTTCTCTAGGATCCTTAGCGTCTTTTCGATTAAGCCTTTAATTTTACTCTTACTCTGGGAAGTTTAATTTAAAAAAATGGCCAGTGTGCATTTTTTTCCTTTTTTCTTTTTTGTTGTTGTTGTTGTTGTTGTTGTGAAAAGCGTGTTCAAACTGAGTGGTTAAAACTCAAAAGTGGACTTAATTCTTGGTACTGTAAGTTTACTGAGCTCTACCGATCTGTGGGTCATGGTCCATTCCTCATCTTGTCATGGCCTGAGATCCAAATAACGCCTAAGTCGGACTATTTTGAGAGATTTAACAAAAAACACTGCATATAATCATGGAATGCGTCTTTGTACATCGTGTTACACCAAGATTGTGTAGTGCTTAGTGTAAAAGTAAAAAAAGTTTAAAGAGATTGTTAACATTTGTATTGTTTGGATTATTATGTTTAGTTCATTAGTTGCATAGAGTAAGAGGTTGAGTGTTGCACTTATGGATTACTAATGCGGTATAATCTAGGTTGCAGCAATTGTTTCTCAGCCGCCTTCTAGAAGGAATAGGGGGAAAAAGGTGATGCCTTCTCCATTGGCACAGTATGCTCTTGATAGAGGCTTCTCTGCTGACCTCATTTTCACACCTGAAAGGGCTGGAGAGGTAACTAATGGTTTCTGCTCTTCAAAAATCTGTTCAAGGATGAGTTAAAGTAATGATTGGTTCGTTGACAGGAAACAAGCCAGTTGTCTTTAGGCCAAATGGCATTTCCTGCACTAGACCAGCATCTTTTGAGCTGCTTTAAAAACATAATTGGGTTATGCCTCTAATTTATCTGCTTTTCAAATAGACCTCAACATGTCTAGAGAAGAAAAAACAAAGGTTGAGATATATTTGTTACATTCAAAATATTATTTAACCTGTTGTTTTTCTATACACGGACG
Source organism: Pterocarya stenoptera (assembly GCA_003123785.1). Taxonomy (NCBI): domain Eukaryota; kingdom Viridiplantae; phylum Streptophyta; class Magnoliopsida; order Fagales; family Juglandaceae; genus Pterocarya; species Pterocarya stenoptera. The sequence goes on from QEOT01003904.1 coordinate 142,847, forward strand.
CAACTATTTTACAATCAGCCAATGTGATAGTGTCACTTCATCATAAATATTAAGCTTTTTTGAAATTTGAATTTCTCATCTGATCCAGTTTTGCAGAAGCACCTTCCATTTTACACATAGTTGTAAGAAAATGTCGTATATGTATTATTACTCTTTTATCTGAGATTGCAGTTTTTTTATTAATAATCCTAAGCTTTATTGTTATTTTATTATAAATCTGGTAGATTGGTTGTTCCAAGGTAAACCAATTGTTATTTTGCCCATGGTATCTGATGTCCAGACTTTATACAAGGGCATAGATTGAATTACTTACAGGTTTTGCGACACAATGAGGCCGAGAATTTTCTCATTGGCTTCCTGTTACTATTTCCCTGTTTACATTTTTGCTTTGATATTATTAAAAACAAAGAGACTTATAAAAAAAAAAATTACTCTTTTATCAATGTCATATTTATACTAGGTGCGTTCTTTTGCAACCTCCATAGATGTACTGATTGAAATGTGAAACTTTATTTTTTCTGGCCTACTTGGTCCATGACTTGCCTCCCATCCCATGACCCCCTCCTCCACCTGGTGTAAGCAAGATTTGATCTTAGGATTCTTGTAAAATGCCAGGAGACATTACTGGTTAAAATAATTTCCATCCATGCACGCTTAGGTGCTGCTCTTGTATATGTCCCATATACTTGGGCTCTTGCCTACTCTTTTGATCAATATATATTTGTTTACCAATAAAAAAAAAAAAATCCATCTATGACCGCTTTCAAACTTATGATTTTCTCTTTTTGTAAGTTCACATTGGAAAATAAAAATACCATTTTACCCATATGGAAATATGAATTATAAAACTGTTTTCAAAATTTAGAAAAAATGCTTACTATGTGTTTGCGCAAACACCCCAAACCATAAGTAATTCCTTGGGGCAATATGACCTTCATTTTAACATCATGTAGAGTAGATTGCGGACCACATGAAGAGATTTCAATTTGTTTCTATATGCAGGACATATTCTTATCGAATTTAAAAGCTTTAGAGCCAGAACTCTGCATTACAGCAGCATATGGAAATATTTTACCCAGCAAGTTTCTCAATATTCCACCACTGGGTTAGTAAGATGTATTATTTTCTAATTGAGAATATTGTGCCTGATAATTTGTTAAAACATCATATGAAGATCAATAAAATCATTTTTTAAACATATTTATGTCATTTGCAATGTGTGAGCATACCCAATTACCTGGTAATGCAAATGATTATAATGTATCTTGCTTTTGCTTTGGAGGGCTTTTAATATGATTGAAGGGTTTTGTGTTCCAAATGTAATGCATTGAATACTTCATGCTTGAGTTGGCTAGTGGTTTTGGAATGTGATTTGTGCTTCTTGTCTTATAAAGTTGAAACTCAACATTTTAACCTTAGTTATACTGGCATCCATCAGCTAGAGGATCGTTTGTTATGAAGATTCTGCCTCCTTGTGCATATACCATCTGCTAAATCTCGAGGCCATCCAATTCATTCATATTTTGCATGGGCCTAGGAAGAACATTGAATAGCTGAATGCTAAAGGTTTATTAGTTCTAAGCTTCAAGTAATCAATTAAGAGTTACTTGGCAGGCATCATCCAGACCTTAGTTTGATCATTTCAAAAGTTTTGCTGGTAATGACTGGTCCAGCATCCAACTTATGGATGTTGAACGCTCTATATACATGAATCCTAGTGCAGAAAATTTCTGCATGTAGTTTAGAATATTCGGATTCATGTACGATGTATTGTGGCTAATAAAGTATCTTGTTCAACCTAGTTTTGCATCTTTCTGTGAATTCTGCTGTGTTTGGACCACATTAGTTTGATCGAGTGATGGTAACATCTTGAGTAGGCTGCTGGGTTCTTGGGGCATTCTTCTTAGATGTGAACATACAGATTTAATTTGAAATGGGTACCTGCTAGTGTTAACTCTTAAGTCATAAGTTTAAACTGACTAGATGCTAAATTTATAACCATCTTCTTCATATAAAATTTGAAAAAGTCTGCTAGGAAAATACTCAAATTCTAGTTTGATTTTCTCAGGGACAGTGAATATACACCCCAGTCTGCTGCCACTGTACCGTGGTGCTGCTCCTGTTCAAAGAGCGTTGCAGGTTCTCTATCTCATTAGATTTATGATGTTCAATTTGTTTAATACTTTTACAGTCCTTTTTAAATTTGTACAGTCACAGCCATAACTTTCTGCATTAGGATGGTGTTAAAGAAACAGGAGTATCATTGGCATTCACTGTGCGTGCACTTGATGCTGGACCTATTATTTCCTGTGGAAGATTGGAAATTGACAATCAAATTAAGGTATACTTGTCTGTACTTACAACACTGGTCATGAAGCATGGCTAACGTTTTAGGATTCAGGTAGTCTTCAGTTTTCAAGGCCCCATGTAAAATTGGATTCGTCTGAAACAATTGTGTGGTTCCATATATTCGAAGACAAGATCTATCAAGTTTGATGAGACCATTGTATGATGTATCTTTAATTCAAATAGTAACACTATGTCACCTCTATTTCTTCGGCTTATATCCTTCTCTGTTATTTTTTTTGTAAGTAGTAATGAGCTGTCAGAAGTGGTATTTGAAAGTAGTAATATACCCTTCTCTGTTGTTATTATTATTTTCTTAAAATTTTGGAAGGGAGTCATTCATTGGCTGCAACTTATTGTATCTTTCTTGCAAGCACAGACACACTGACATATCTGCATTTACCTTCAGTCTCAGCTTGCATTTTTAGCTCAGGCCCTATACAAGTTAATTTATAAGTTATTCAGAACTCTCTGTGCGTGTGAGAGAGAAAAGCAATAACTGCTTTATTCTTTTTACTTATAAAAAAAAACTGCTTTATTCTTTTTAAGCATCTTGTGAGTAACCACAGAATACTTTGCTCGCAGGCACCTGATTTACTTGAATTGCTATTTTCAGAAGGTGCGATTTCTTGTTAGTATCTACCTTTAACATCCACATAGTTGGTTCAATGAGCTACTTTATCTTTGCATCTATACCTTAACTTTTGTCAGCTGATAATGATATGGTTGTGCCTGATAAATTGATAATGCTATAGGGGCCCCTTAATCAATTAGCTTTCCACGTGTATTGTATAAATTGTTTCACAGATGAAGTCGATGAATACACACAAATGCATGTCTGTGTATGTGTATGACATATTGACATTCATCAGCAAGTTTGTTTTATTTTCTCTATATTTAGATATAATTTATTTATTGACTAGGTATAATTTTTTTTTTATGTAATAACCAAGGAGTATCATCCACCAAGTTTGTTAAATTTCTAAGAATCATTTCATCCTTATCTTTGCCTTTTTTCATTACTGACAAGGATATTTATTGGCCATAGGCATTGTGAAATTGTAAAGCCTTGAGGCGTAAGCTTTTCAAAATTTGAATTTTAGTCATTGATAACGAAAAAAGCATTAAATCGGTCAACAAAAAGGTAATAAATGTAGATTGTGTAAAGAACTTCCTAGTGGGCTTAAAATTTTTATATCAAAAAGCAGATCACAGAAATGTAATAAATGTAGATGTTCTTAGCGACGACCATAAAGTTACTAGTTGTATGGTTGGTCACTTTTTCTATCGAGAGAAGAAGGATCAGTTGAACTGTAGGCTACATAAGAGACATGAATCAAAGTGTTAAATGGTGTAAGAACTGAGAAGGCACAATGTTATCAGGCAAAAAAAACTAAGACACAAATAGCATGAGATTTCACCACTATGCCTAATCAGACTCTTTCTTAAGGTTATAAGCCTTGAAGTATTCTAAGACCATGCTGCTAGTAAGTACGCCTCAAATTGTTTTATATAGTTATAATTATGAGGTTTACTAGAATGAAGATTGCAATAGATTTTGGTTGATGGCTCAAGTGGTTGGCTCAAGTGGTAAAGGTCTTGGGCTTGGGGGTATGCTCCCCCCAGGTTCAAGGTTCAAATCCCCTTGGGTGCAAACAATCTCTAGGGGCCACAACCCTTGGTGAAAAGCCAGTGATTTAATTAGTTCCGTGTAGGGAAACTTCTGAGGGTGAGCTGCACTGGACCGAGGTTTACTCTCCGGGGGTGGGTCCGAAGGGCCCTGCCTTGGAGAGGTTCCCCGACATAAAAAAAAAAAAATAAGATTTTGGTTGATGGTAACAATTAATATTATTGTTTTGTTTCCTGGTGCCTCTTTTCGGCATAAGTTCTTAATTGCATGAGTTATGTTATGCGCTAAATTTGTAATCTGTAAGTATGATTCCCAGTGATATATATGTTTCGGGAAGTAACTGATCAATCTACTCTTGAATCATTCAGGATCTAAACTTCTAATCCATGAACTTCCTTCTATATTTGACGGATCAGCTAGGTTGAAAGCACAACCCCAGGATGACTCTAAAGCTACTTTAGCTCCAAAGGTAACATGCTAGATATAGAACTAGGAGTACTATCTTGCAACTTTTATAGAGATATTTGAGGTGTAACCTGCATTGGAGGAAGATGAGTTGCCCTCATTTAGGTATCCAATGCTTTAACATACTGTGTGTGCGTGCAGCAGTTCATAATTTTCGTTTTATTTAAACACCATGTTTCTCTCCCAGAGGTGGTTTTGCTTCTCATACCATGAAATTTCACATGTGAAGATGGGATTTGGTGCCCTTTTAGGTATAGCATACAGCATTTGGCTGCAAATCTAATCACAATAATCTGAATATTCAAGTAAATGAGGTGGAACTGGTTAGAAACAATGCCATATATGTTTCTAAGTTGTCTATATTTTGAAGTGCCTGAATAGTATATTAAGTTGGCCGAATAGTTTGTGTTCCACCACCTTGAATAATCGAATTGGTAAAAGTTGAGTCATATTTGAGTTTTCCTGCTTTATGCAGATAACCCCTGAAGAGTCATGGCTATCTTTTGATGAAGAAGCTCCAGTCCTACATAATAAAGTAAGCTCTTCTTCTTTAAGTCCAACCAAGCAGTCATGACGTGCAATGTTTCTAGGTTCGTGCATTTGCAGGTTGGCCAGGAACCCGAGCAAAGGTTGGAGTTGTTGACAAGAAAAATGGGCATGAAAATATCTTAGAGCTTAAAATCATAACTACGAGGGTCTGCAGCCATTACAATATTCAGAGCAATGAAGTCGATGAAATTACTTTTGTCAAGGGTGCCTTGGTATTTCCATGTGGAGAATGCACAGGGCTTGAGGTGTGCTTCAAACTTCCATTACCATGTTTTTGTTTCTATTAAATTGTGCTGATTGTATGGCATGTTAGGAGATGATTCTTTCTCTTGGTTTTTGTCCCAGTAAATGATGGTTTGTAGTATAACATGTTGGGTTTTTTTTTTGGCCTACCCAGCATGATTGAACTGCATTTCTGGTTAAAGTAAAACCCGATATTTGGACCGTTGGGATACATTATAACTCATTTCATTGAACTGCACCTCTTTCACATAAGAAAATGGAGGGTTTTTTTTTTTTTTTTTTTTAAATAATGTGTGTGTAGAAAAACAAAATGAATGTGATCTTATGTTGACACCTTCAATATGGCAAATGTCTGACTTCCTGATTTTGGTTCTTTGGTAACTCTGCAAGGTCTTGGAAGTTCAACTTCCCGGGAAGAAGGCCATTAGTGCGGCTGCCTTCTGGAATGGCTTGCGAGGACAAACACTAAAAACGTTATGACACAGTTTGATCATTTTACATGGGCGGCATTTAAGATTTATCTTCAGAGTGAGGTTAGGAAAGTTTATGGAGTTGTTATCAATGATTTCCTGTCATCTTTAATTTTATGCTGCTGTCGATTGTTTTCAATCTATGTACCAAGCCACAAACTTTCAACTGCAATAAATCTTGAAATTCCATACAGACAAGCTTCACATACAAGAGTCCACTTCACTTCATATATTTTACCTATTGTACGTGCAGTACGTACATGTTTTTGTTCCGAGTTTCTTATACTGCAAAATCACAATGTCAGTGATATGATTGATAATATACAACGTCAATTGTCCAAGGACCAAGTGTTCGCTGTCCGAATAGGGAACATAACGAGAAAAAGAAAAGAAAAGAAAAGAAAAGAAAGCGAAAGAAAAGATTGAAGAATCGGCTTAAAATAAAATAAAAAATCAACGCAGTAGCTGATACATGTTCGTTTTCTATTGGAAGTGCAACTAGCTGATGTGATGAATGAAACTGCACCGAATGAACCTGGTGCATGGAAAGAAAAAGAGAAGCAAAATTGCAGGCTTCGATGGCTTAATTAAAGATTCTTAAATTCTGCCATGTAAATGCTGAAGAATTACGTCGGACGCTACCAATTGCGCCCACCACATGCATTTTCCATAAAAAGAAATGCCTTCGACCCTCCTCGCTTTTCTCATAAATCAATAATCACAACTTTTTTTTAATGCCTCTTTAACTATGATTGATGCGGATTCTTTGTCGAACATCAGAAATTATAATCTGGCAGAACTACTTTATATATAGATTATATATANTCATTAGTGCGGCTGCCTTCTGGAATGGCTTGCGAGGACAAACACTAAAAACGTTATGACACAGTTTGATCATTTTACATGGGCGGCATTTAAGATTTATCTTCAGAGTGAGGTTAGGAAAGTTTATGGAGTTGTTATCAATGATTTCCTGTCATCTTTAATTTTATGCTGCTGTCGATTGTTTTCAATCTATGTACCAAGCCACAAACTTTCAACTGCAATAAATCTTGAAATTCCATACAGACAAGCTTCACATACAAGAGTCCACTTCACTTCATATATTTTACCTATTGTACGTGCAGTACGTACATGTTTTTGTTCCGAGTTTCTTATACCGCAAAATCACAATGTCAGTGATATGATTGATAATATACAACGTCAATTGTCCAAGGACCAAGTGTTCGCTGTCCGAATAGGGAACATAACGAGAAAAAGAAAAGAAAAGAAAAGAAGAGAAAAGAAAGCGAAAGAAAAGATTGAAGAATCGGCTTAAAATAAAAAAAAAAATCAACGCAGTAGCTGATACATGTTCGTTTTCTATTGGAAGTGCAACTAGCTGATGTGATGAATGAAACTGCACCGAATGAACCTGGTGCATGGAAAGAAAAAGAGAAGCAAAATTGCAGGCTTCGATGGCTTAATTAAAGATTCTTAAATTCTGCCATGTAAATGCTGAAGAATTACGTCGGACGCCCCCAATTGCGCCCACCACATGCATTTTCCATAAAAAGAAATGCCTTCGACCCTCCTCGCTTTTCTCATAAATCAATAATCACAACTTTTTTTTAATGCCTCTTTAACTATGATTGATGCGGATTCTTTGTCGAACATCAGAAATTATAATCTGGCAGAACTACTTTATATATAGATTATATATAGTTGTTAATGTTACAGTAGCATCATGATTTGGTTTTTCAAGTATTCTGCATCGCTTAATCGATGAAACTCGTCAGTTCTGGTCTATCGTGGGGTTGATCCAACTTTTATATGTATTTATATATATAAGTGGGAATGGATTCCGCGTTTTGGCACAAACGCATCAAATTCCGGAAATAAACTATGTAATCTTACTTCGCTAATAGCCGTTGGTGAAGCAGTTGAAATCATTCAACGAGACCTCATTTTTTCCTTCTTTTGTCAGTAATGATGCAAAGCATACAGTAGATAATAATCTTAAAGGGTTATGTTACTCATAATCCTACACCACATATCATACACATTTTAATTTTATTTTTAATTTTTAATTTTTATTTTATTTCTATTAAATTAATTGAGTTATTCTACTTGTTATCTATACATCATATATTTGTTGTGGAAAAAATAAATAAAAAAATAAATGTGAGGTGTAGTATGTGAAATGCTGAGTAGAATTATTCTAATTTTAATTCCCTACTTAAGATACAGGTTTACGCTTGATATTGGATTTGACTTAATAAGGAATTAATTAATTAGATTAAAAGGGATTGTTAAAGTTCCATTGACAGCAAAAAAAGTTTTGCAGTATAAAGCCAACAAAGAAGTCTGAAAATTTGAGTGGTGGCTCATGATTTTAGAAGGTTCTCTTTTGGGAATTAAAGGGACATCACTGAAAAGACGTACTTTCAATCTTCTCTTGCCGCTATTCAGTCCCATGCATTTGTCCCTAAAAGGTGTAAATTGTAATTTTCTTTTTTTCATTTTCTTTCAAATATTTTTGAAGTATATTTAACTATTAAGAAAAAATTTAAAAAAAAATCACAATTTCATTAATATTCACTTCTTTAATCATTAAAAAAAATTAAAATATCCGAACAATAACTTTAAAAGAGCAAGATCATGGAAATCATTTTCCTTCTAGACATCATTTACGACAAACAGATGAGAGCCGGGTAATCTTGTAGACGATTGTTTAGCCATTGACATGCACACGCAACATCTATATATATGAATAAAAAATTAGAACAATTCTAAAAATTAAAGAATAAAAGAGTATATAATGTATTTTAGTTTTTTACCAATAAGTTCCAATGAATTGTTTCGAAATATGAAGTAATTCTTATGGATGGAAAAAAAAAAATAACGCAAAAAAAAAAAAAAAAAAAAAGAGAACAGATACAAAATGTCAAAAACCCTTCAATTGCGTTGAAAGGCAATGATTCATCACAACAATTTTTAGTTGGAATAAAAGCCAAAAAAAGAATGGAATAACCTTACTTTTTGATAATAACCAATAGATCATGTGAGTATCGCACTACATCTTAAACTAATAAAAGGAAAATTTACTTCCAAGATTTTGTGAAAATAATAGACCATGTATGTTCCCTTAACATCGATTGAGTGTTGCTGAATATTATTATTTTAGATGCATAAATAATACTATTTTCTTTTAATTATTTGAAGCAACAATAACGCAGATCCATGCATACTTATAATTAGTTTTGTAATTGTTGAGGCCAATTAATTGTTTGATTCATGAAGAAGTTTGCTTCTTGGGAGAGATAACGTATATACATTTATGATTAATTAGCTCGTACGTGTTGATTCATGTGTTCGGGTAAAGATAAGATGGAAAGTTGAAATAATTTTTTTTTTTTAAATATTTAAAGATGTTTGGTTTGCTTTTTATTTTTATTTTTTAAGGAGTTTGGTAAACCGCCTAATTTTATGAATGGGATTATTACCTAATTAACTAAATCTAAGGAAATCATATAGAGTAGTTCTACTAATACTTAGAATTTTATGTATAAAACTCATTTTATCAATTTTAATTTCACTGTAATATATAAAATGATTGAAAAGAAAATTCAGACTCTAAACTGAACAAAAATGAAAGTACACATATACAAATAATGCTAGATACAAATTTCAAATAGACAAGGCTCATATAGTTATTTGTAAAAAGTGGGCCCTACTAATAAGAAATATTTTTTTATACTTTTTTAGAGTAGAGTCTACTTTTTTATAAGAACTTGTACGAGGCTTATAAAAATCATTTCTTCTTACATATAGTATTGCTATTTTGTTGATCTTCATTTTAAATCCGAGAAAAGATATTTACACCGTGAATTGTACAACCGCAGTGTAATGATTTTGAAAAAAGTGAATAAATCATGGGATCCACATGAAAAATATTAATGTTTTAATAATAAACCTCACTCTTTTTTTATAAAACGATTACTCGACGGTTACGCACTCATAGCTTGTATCTAAAATTACTCTTTAAATCCAGCGTGATGCTGCTTCTCTTATATAAATACCGACTCTTTCAGTGCATCACATACCTTTCTCACTCTCATATTTGCTTAATTTCTTCAATAGCGAAGGAACATGGGTGCTCTTGATTACCTTTCCAACTTCTGCACTGTCACTAGCACAGGGAGCAAGCGCAAAACAATGCAGGTACTCAATGGCACCAACGAATTTTCCTTTACTCTGCCTTATTTTCTTGTGTTGTCCTCATGTTCTTTGAAGTTAAAGATGGTTTGTCTTTTTTGCAGACAGTTGAGATTAAAGTCAAAATGGACTGTGATGGCTGTGAAAGGAGAGTTAAAAATGCTGTTACCTCCATGAAAGGTTATATCGTGTAGCTCTCTCTCTCTCTCTCTCTCTGCGTGCGTGTTTGTATTGTTTCCGTCTTTTAATGAAGCTCTGTTCTATTCCAGAATTGCAATTCCATGACAAATCAGAGAAGCAACGGAAAAAATTAAAATAAACTGTTGCAGCATCATTTATAAGAAAAAACAAAAGCATGTTTTAGATTGAAATTTGACAATAAGGGAAACAAATGAATCTGTCGTGACCCTTAAGAAAAGCAATCATCACCTTTAGACTTTAGGAACTTTTTTTTTTTTTTTCTGTTTTTCTCGTGAGCTAGGACAGCTGATAGTTAAGCGGATGATAGCCAGAGGCAGAAGATACGTTGCAACGGAAAATACAAGAGTACGTAAATAGACAGATTTTCAATATCTTTTTATTTCCGCTCCTCAACAAATCAAATTACATGAATTCAAACAATAAAATTGAGATACGATGCTGTCACCGCTGTCAGAGTTGAAGAGGAAGGCCACATTCTCCCCATATATATCTCTGTCTTCGACTAGATTTTTCAAAGTTTTAGAGAACAGTTTGATTTCGTGGTCGTTTTCGGCCATCTGGGTAGAAATAGATTTCTGTGGAAATCTCTAGCTAGGTGGAATATAATTAGGAGCTTTAGCTTTCAGGTTTTCTTGACCTGGAAGCAAGTTTACGGCCTTCTCTGCCTTCCTCTGTCTTGTTGCAGCCTGCAGGTCCATTCTCGTTGCAACTGTACGTCCAAACATTAATTCTCACACTGTAATTACTTTCTACTTTCTAGATTGATTATCTTTACATTTTCTCGCTTTAAGTTGGGGCTTAAAAAAGATGGGAAAAAGTGGCATAATACGTGCAATGATCATTTGAGCTTCAATATGGCCTATGGATAAAATGAACTTGAAGTATAATAATATAACATGTGCATTATCATGTGCATTATCATGTGCATTTGTTAATCGTTTTCTTTTCATTTTCTGGCAAATTTATTTAGTACTCATAGTCATAGCTTTTTCCTCTCCAAAATGCATTTAGGTGTAAAATCTGTGGAGGTGAACCGAAAGCAACAACGGGTAACAGTCAGTGGTTATGTTGAACCAAATAAAGTCTTGAAGAGGGTAAAGATCAGTATTGGCAAGAGAGCTGAATTCTGGCCTTACATTCCTCAGCATCTAGTACACTATCCTTTTGCTTCAGGAGCCTACGACAAAAGGGCACCCTCCGGCTACGTTAAAAACGTTGTTCAAGCTTTTCCGGCCGCCTCGAACAATGCAGCAGCTCATGATCAGGAGAACATGGTCTCACTATTCAGTGATGATAATGTGAACGCTTGTTCCATCATGTAAGGCATTAATTTTACAAGTAATTACTGAAAGTTAACGAATTTTAAGTACTACCGCGTAATGGTTCTTCTAGGAAAGAACCTTAAAAAGTAGTACTTACGAGATAGCAACAAAATATAATATGAGTTTTGTACTCTGTTCCTGCAGTTATAATTTGCGACTATATATTATATATTAGTATTAAGAATCGTTGCAACATCATTAAGTAGGGTCCATAACAAAGTAGCGCTAGATCAGCCCCTACCTTTAGATTTTGTTGGCCTTGCATGCATGTGACATGCAAATCCATTCTCCGCGAGCTGAAAGTGGCTAGCTAGAAACGACTATATATCTCAAGCATGTTATGAGGTTATTATATGTATCCATGATTGTCATCGATCGACCGTCCAAACAGTCTTAAGATTCTCGTTGCCTACCACCAAAATATTATTGAATACTTTCAGGTAACGTAATATTAGTTGTTGTCATATATACATAGTCATGGAATATTTAAAAGCGATATTCCAAGAGCTCCCAGGACATATATACTGATCATGAAGTGAGACTTCAATATTTTTTCGTTTTCTATAAGCTGAATCGATCACTTCAGGGCGAGGGGCCGCCATTAGTAATGTTAGAATCTGAACATTATACTCAGAGTACGTACGTACGTACGTACACGTTGAAGTTGCTTGATGATGATCATGTACACAATTTACTGAAGAATTTCCTAATATATTATAAATACCTTGACGAGGAGGCGAGGCCGGGAAGGTATGCAGAGATCAGCGAGACACTGGATTTAAAAAAAAAAAAAAATAGTTTGAGAAACTCATGTACATGAAGAACTGGAAATACCTACAGTATCTGCGGTGCATGGTTCATCTTAATTTCTCAATGTTTGAGTACCATTTGAAAATTATGACGGTGATCATATTATGCCAATTTTGTTGTAATTATCCCAACATTATGTTATTAATTATAGTTACTGCGTAAAACCGCATTAATGATCAGAAACAATCTTTTTATCTGCTAAATTTGTATGTACCATGATTATATGATATACATGATATTTTTGGCCGTCTAATACCCATATACCAAACGCGGCTAAGATGATATATATAAACTATAAACTATAAACTTCAAAACAATAATATGGTGAAGATGAGATCACAGATATATTAATTTAGCCACAGATACAGATAGCACCACCGGCCTTGGTTAATTATAAAAGAAACCTCTACTAAATGTGTGGCCCTTTAAAGCCCTTTTCACTTTTTCAGCACTCACTGATGCTTACCCACTACACAAACATGCAATTTTTGGTTGGAATTAGCGTTTGAATTTCATTTATATTATATAAAGAAGGAATTTCATTCATATTCTATAAAGAAGGTAGCGTTTTACGTCCTCGATCGGGATTTTAAAGGAGATCGATCAGAATAATTGTATGTTAGCTAACATGATCAAGATATAACGCCAGACCGGTCCAATGTGGGCCCGGAATTTCTTTGACCAGAAGTGAACATATTTTGGATGGTTCTCGTCTTTAGCGAAAGATGATTAGAAGATCTCAGAAGGGGCACACTGAAAGCAAGATGATTAGACGATCAATTGCGTCCCATCAACATAATTCCACGATGTTGTGAAGACTGCATGGCGCGGACGCAACTATAGGTATGGGGGCGGTAAAAAATTCTTAAAATAAAAAGTCTTTTTTCTTTTATATATTCTTTATTTTTATTTTTATTTTTTTAATTTCCCCAAGTTTTGTCTAAAAGTAAAATATACGGTTCCGTCTTGATGAGAGATACCATTAATTCTGGCCATTTGACTCTCTTGCTTGCTTCAGGCTTCAGCACACCGCAGTATTCACTATTCAGATTCTGTAATTTTTGGGTGCATCACCTCACTTTCTGAGAGCATTTATATTGACTTGAAAAAATAAAAAAGTTATTTAAAATTTATATAATTGATGTCAAAAATACTTTACGTTGGATTGGTCAAGTCTAAAATAAAATAGACTTTTACTACAATGGTTGGCCAAAAATAAAAAACCACTATTGATTCATTAAACATTAAAATACTAATTTCTCACTCTAAACAAATATTAAAATATTAGTTTCTCCCTCTAATAAAAATACTATTTGATTTGTAATTAAGAAATTTAGATAAAAACTTAGATGAGTTTAATCAATATTTTTTATTATTAGTATTAAATGACTTTTAAAAATATAATTTTTTTAATATTAATTTAATTAGAATATAATTATTATTAATATTAAATTGGTAGAATTATAAAATGTGATACAAATAAATTAAATTATTAATTTAATAATATTTTATTATTATATAGAGAGTGGATGGCTAATCCAATATGGAGATTGAATTTAAATAGAATAGACAAATGTAAAAAAGTGTGATATTGGCTAAATTTGAAGATGCATTTGACCAAACCAATACTAATACTTTGACTTTGGTTGATGAGGTTTGGAGAAGCAGAAGGGCCTGTTCAGTTGCTGTACTTAGAATATCTGTCTGTTGTGCTTGAAGGTTAGAGATGTGAAAATTTTGAAGTGGGGACGAGTTGAATCCAAGCAATGGTTTTATGCATAAAAAGGGTAATGATATTGGGTGACATGCAGCAAGCTTGTGTTGGAGTATATGTGGAGATTGGTTTTGGAACTGAAAATCAAGAAATAGAGTGTTTGCTCGACGTGTGCTGAAGCGAAGTTCAACCCGTGAGTTTGCTCGATGTGCACTCGATAGTGGGCTCGAACGAAGCTCAACTCATGAGTTCGCTCAACGTGTACTCGATAATAGGCTCGAGGGAAGCTCAAGCGAGACACAAATCCTAGTGTTTGCTTGAGGCCCACTTGAGCCAATGTTGTTTTGGTCGTTCGCTCGATGCGCGCTCGACATATCGCTCGAGTGAAGAACACAATTTTTTGCCAAATTAGAATTTATAATGTCGTTTGCTATATATGTCATATTTGACTTGTTTTGTATGAATTTCAGCATATTTTGGAAGAGAACAATTATCAAGTGAGTGCATATTGTGTGAGAGAGCAAAAAACCCTTGAGAGTGTGAGTTGAGATTGGGTGATTGTAATCTCCTCTAGTTAAAAAGATTTCTGGAGCTCTGTGGACGTAGGCAATTTTTCTAACCAAGTATTGTGCATTGTATGCTTGATCGTGCTTGATTTTACTTTTTTTGTCATCGTTGGTGTGTGTTTTGTACAACAACTGGTATCAAGAGCCAAAAGTCGAGTCTGAAGGAGAATGATGGCTGGAGATAAGGTGAAAGCACTTGGGATCGAAAAGTTTGACGGTATCGATTTTGGATATTGGAAGATGCAGATCGAGAACTATCTCTATGGGAACAGGCTCCACCTTCCACTGTTGGGAAAGAAGCCGGAGAGCATGGATGATGTTGAGTGGAGCCTGTTAGCTCGGCAGGTTCTAGGGATTGTTCGGCTGACCTTGTCCAGAATAGTAGCATACAATATCAGTAAGGAGAGAACCACGGTGGATCTTATGGCGACTTTGTCAGGTATGTATGAAAAGTCATCGGTGAACAATAAAGTGCACTTGATGAAAAAATTGTTCAATCTAAAGATGTCGGAAGGTATGTCTGTAGCCCAACACTTGAATGAATTTAATACGATCACAAATCAACTATCTTCTGTAGAGATTGAGTTTGATGATGAGATCAGAGCGTTGATTCTGTTGGCATTATTGCCAAATAGTTGAGAAGCCATGAGGATGATTGTGAGTAGTTTAGCCAGCTGGATGAAACTAAACTACAATGACATACATGACATGGTCCTTGCTGAAGAGGTACGTAGGAGAGATTCAGATGGATTCTTGAGTTCAGGATCTGCCATGAATGTTGACAATCGGGGTAGAGGGCACGACAGGCCAAGCTCCAAGAGTAGGGGAAGAGCAATACGAGATTTGGGCAGTAGATTACGTGCTAGAGTTGTGGCAAGCTGGGCCACATCAATAAAAACTACAGGAATCAAGAAAGTATTGAGGACGATGCGGTGAATGTAGTGGCAAAAGAAATTCATGATGCCTTATTTCTTGTAGTGCATAACCCAATTGATAATTGGGTGTTAGATTCAAAAGTTTCATTTCATAACACCTCACATCGAGAAATCATGCAGAATTATGTTACTAGTAATATTGGAAAGATGTATGTGGCTGATAGAGAGGTACTAGATGTAATGGGAGTGGGTGATGTGCACATCATACTTCCAAACAGGAGCGTGTGGACTTTACAGTAAGTCAGACATGTTCCAAATCTGAAGAAAATCTGATCTCTGTGAGACAGTTTGATGACAGCAGTTTTACAGTAACGTTCTTTGGAGGAACTTGGAAGATTACTAAGGGTGTGCTGGTCTTAGCACATGGTAAGAGATCTAACTTGTTGTATTTAATATCAAGGTTCAGTGTTGTGCAGGAAAATATAAGAATGCAAAAAGGCATGCTTGATCGTCCGAAACATGTGAGGAAATCAAAGGGAGTCAGCTTTGTCGTTCCTAATGTAAGCCTGAGAAAGTTGGTTGAGGTTACCAAGATCGGTTGGAGACCAGATACTTCTAGTGCAGTGGGAGTTGTGAGTCGCCCAATGGATGTGCTGACTAAGGGCAAAGTACGTGGAAGACTGAAGTCGAGCTTGACTTCAATGCTTCTTCTGGCTTGAAGATGGGATTTGTGAGCTGTAGAGATGATAGGGCTTGACTGGAAACAGTGGTTGGGATATAGAGACCCAATTTCCAAGTAGGAGATTGTTGGGGAGTATGTGGAGACTGGTTTTAGAACTGAAAATTGAGAAACAGAGTGTTTGTTCGACATGCGCTCTAGCGAAGCTCAACCCATGAGTTCGCTCGATGTGCGCTTGACAGTGGGCTCAAACAAAGCTCAACCCGTGAGTTCGCTCAAATCTCTTGCGACACTGAGTTCGAGTGAGACACAAACCTTAGTGTTTGCTCAAGCCCTGCTCGAGTCAATGTTGTTTTGGTCGTTCGCTCGATGCGCGCTTAACACGCCGCTCGAGCAAAGAATGTAATGTTTTGCTAGATTAGGGTTTCTGTTTACTATATATATATCATATTTGACTTATTTTGTACGAATTTCAGCATATTTTAGGAGAGAACAATTGTTAAGTGAGTGCATATTGTGTGAGAGAGCGAGAGATCCTAAAGAGTGTGAGTTAAGATTGAGTGATTGTAATATACTCTGGTTAATAAGATTTTTACAGCTTTGTGAATGTAGGCAATTTGCCGAACCACGTATATTGTG
>QEOT01003904.1:190161-211423 GCA_003123785.1 Pterocarya stenoptera
GTTGTCATTTTGGTCTTGCAGATTTTACCTTTTGACAAAAATAAAAGATAAAAAAAAAAAGATTTTACCTTTTGAAATTAGTTTATGGAAATATCAGTGAAACAGAGGTTGCTCAGAGCTCCTTGATTCAAAAGCATGCTAGAGATTGAACAATAAATGAGGCAAATCTGGTATTCTTGCAATGACACTTCCCCTTTGTTATATATGTCCTCGTTTCGTGAACGCTGCAATCTATATTTTGAAATCAGTTCTTTAGATCCCCTTTCGTAATTCAAATGCCCTGTCTCCTAACTTCTTGACATAAGATAGTCGGTTTATTTATTTGAGTTGCATGAAAGAAGTCCTATGTGCATGTGTATGTGTCTTGGAAAAGTCCATTTGGCTGCGTTTGGTTCCTTGACCGAACTCAGCTCAGATTTAGACTTCTTCTAACATCCAAACACCCAACTCTCAAATCACTGAACTCATCTCAACTTAAAACCTCTTTACACGTAAGATCCATAATCTTTTCAACTCAACACCTATTTACACGTGGGATCCACAACCTTTTTCAATTTCTCATAAATACATCTAAACTCATCTTAACATTCAAACGCATCTAAACTCATTTTAGGTGGGTACCACAGAATTCACTCCATCATCTCAACTCATTACTAGTTCTAGAGAGCTCGACTCAACTCAACATCCAAACGCAGCGTTAAATGTAGGATTCCTACATGCTTTTGTTAGACTGTCTTCTGTTGCTAACTTTTTTTCCACGCAGGGACCCTGCCACTTCTCATGGTTGTTATGTGTGCGATTCTAGCAAAAGAAAATGTTGTAAAGATTCTCATATACCGTAAACTTAATTGTTATTAGTCTCTCTAGCCTCAGTTTCTATTTATGTTATTTTTTCTTTGTTATGGATTCTCTAAATAACTCTTTTACACATCCTATTTATCCAAACTGGTTATTGAAGTTGAAACAACTGAATTTGATCTTGAGAGGAATAAGAAAATAATGAACGAGGTAACCCTATAATTTAAGGTCATATCCAACGTTGGTGCTCAACAATTTGCTTTATGAAGCCAGGACATTAGCCCTATGATAGTTTATCACTCCAGTCTCCACTGGAAGCCGAAATGGTTGTTGATCAAGGTTGAAACACATGTGCTAAGTCAAATTCTTCCTAATGCATCCCTTGACGAGTAAAATGCATATTGAAAATTCCGAGGGCAAGATAAACATTAGACTGGTTGGCAGCCAACTGTTAGTCAACTGGATGGTAGTTACTTGGTAATGGGAAATTCAAAGGCTAAATATACTGAAATTTTAGTGAAATTTTAGTGAAATTTTATTCATAATCTTCTAATGTGGCAATTGAAAAATTATTTGGTTATTTCTCACTTATTTGCCAGTAATTTGATTTGGCATTGGGAGATGATGAAAATACAGTGATTAAAAGGATGATTAATAGTATTTTTCTAATCTTTGAATCTGTTTGTATTAATTTATTGATTAAGCTTATTCAAGTGTTTTATAAGACTGCAGGTGGGGTGATTTATACCAGTTGACGAATATCAATTCTGAATGTGGCTACGACTGTTTGCTCCACAATCGGCAATGAAGTCTCTCATGTTTTATGTGTAGACTCTCTGAAAGCATGACTGTTAGATGGTAGGGATGTGTCATAACCAACCAGTCCAAATGAAACTGATTTCCAGGCTTCAATTTGACGAGTGTTTCACAACCGTGCCTTTTCAACACCGGTTTTGGAGATACTAGGTGAATGTTCGACCTTCAGTATTGCAGGATGAAATCAAAAGGTGAACAGAAACAAATACCCTTTGGTGACCCATTATATTGTTGGAGGAAATATCCTAGCTTAGTAGCTTTCTGTAGAAATTATGTTCATACTTTTTCTTCATCGGTAGAATTACTAAATTAGTGTTCTAATCTTAGCTTTTCCCGTGATACTGGCTCGTGTCGGCATGCAGTTATATTTGTTTATAACTAAGTAATGCTGCAAAATTGTATGTAAAAAGAATTCTGGAACATTTTATTAACTTTTTTATATCCTGTTTTAGTAAGTCAGGTTTGTAGGGAGGGAGCAGAATCTCATGTGCATATTGTAAGAGAGAACTGCACTTTACCACACGAAGTTTCACTTCTTCTGTTATGTGATTATCTCTAAAAGCCACCCCAAGTTATCAATTCAAAACATAAGTTAGAATTTAACCTCTCCCAAAGACGTTAAGATGGACCATTCAGGTGGTTAAATGACAATTTCAGTAGTTTATAGGTTATATTGTAAATTTATGAGTATGCATTCATGCCAATTTTCAAGGTGCTTGCATTTCCAAGAATGGTAATGGTGCGTTTTACCCTCCAGCTTCATACACAGGCGTCAAATCCAGTTTTCAGAGACTCGGAACGGGCAAAACCTGGGTCCAGCAGAGCACTTAAACTTGATAATGAATCATTCTGACACTTCGAACTTGTTGAGTTTGTCATTTTATGTTTGTGGCATTTGGTGCATGCGCTTTCCCCCCCCCATCCCACCACCAGTTTATTGGGACTTGCAACGTGGAGCAGGAGAAACTAAGGGGGAGTGTACGTGGAATATGGTGACCTTTGTCATTTTGTTATTCTTATTATTTTTTTTTAAAGATGTCTCTTTATGTACTTTCTTTAGTTTGTAGGTTCTGTTAATTTGTTTTTATATTTACTTCATGAACGATTCTTTGATAACTAGCAGACCCAAAAGTACAAAATTCATTTGCTTAATTGCCTCTTTGACTAGGATTGGAGTTTTGTGTAATTGTAAGATACAAGCTTCCAGGTCTGTGTCCCAGGAGGTGGTGGTTTGGTAAATACACATACTAAGGAGGTTGTTTATTAATAATAGAGAAAAGATATTTGCAACCGATAAAGTTACATATTTCCATTTAATTTAATTTAATTTAATTTTTATATTTCTTTACTTAATTGTTAATAAATTATTTTTAAATGAATTTATGAATTTTTTTAAAAATATTAAAGGGGATTTAAAAAATCTTGGAAAAAAATACAAAATTAAAAAGTGCATTTTAAATTTTTTGATAGAAATTTTTGACACCACTCTCAATGCCCTAGCAGGATCTTATTTTAAAACATAATTATGTGAAATGTTTATAAAAAATGACGCCTGTTTATATTTTTCTTTTGAGTTTATTTGGAGCTGAAAGCAAAAGAAAGTGATAGATATTGAGGTGGGAGGGAGTCGTCATGAGAGTGATACGATTGTTTCTGCCGCTGAAGAGTGACTTTTCTACGTTGAAGTGAGTCACCGAGTGAGCTTTTCTGCATGATGTACACGTATCGCCGGCAAATAAAGTTGCAACTTTGCTTACTAATTGGCAGGCACGAGCAAAAATTTAAAAATTCGACACTCCAATTTCGATTAACTCTCATGGTACGATTTTGACTCTAACTTTGATTCTAATTGTCTGACTCTGACTTTAATTTTGATATTGCACATATTTTATAAACTATATATTTTATATATATTAATTATATATATTTTATATAACTATATATAACTTATATAGTTACTTAAATTTAATAATATACTAATATAAGCAACTTATTATAAAATAATATACTTATACTAGACTAAATTGAGTGATAATAATTTAGTATATATAAACATCATACCATTAACTATACTACCATATAACACTAATATATAATAATAACTAATGTATAAACACTAATGTATAATAACATGTATTAGTAATGTATAATAATCAATATATAATAACATGTAAAACTGATGTATAAAAACTAGCATATAATACTAATGTATAATAACATTAATTTGTACAATGATTTATTTTTTCAATTTTGGTTATGTTTTAATGAAATTGAAATTGATTTTTTTTTTTTTTTTAAAAAAAGCTGAAATTTGGAAGCTCAAATCTGACTAGTGAAAGCCCAAAATTTTCAAATTGAAATTTTTAGTAGGCTAAAAAGAGGCCTTACAAAAAAGTCCAAACTCAACTCCGCTCCTACAAGTTGGAGTCAAAGTCGGATTGGAGATTATGCAAATTGGAGTTGAAGTTGAAGTGCCCTACCTCCGACTTCGACATTGTCGGTGCTCAGCTCTACTAATTGGCAGTTTGCATGAAGTAAAAGTATCGCTGGCATGCATATATATAATTTTGCTACTTATCATCATACACACCACACTTATTCTTATTTTTTATTTTATATTATTTGTTTTATTCCTACTAAACTAATTGAATTCTTCTATTTATCATCCCTATATCACATACTTGCTAAGAAAAAAAAAATCATGTGTGATGTAAAGATGATGAATAGAATATATATATATATTTATATATACACACATATCTTTTACAGTGTATTGAGCGAGCTAACTGCTAATAATTAGATGCGCTTGATAACGTGACGAGAAACTTGGCTCAAATAATTAATTTTGTGGTTGACAAAAATTTTCATCCATATATAAAAACGTGTTCCACCTGTAGCAGTACTAATAAGGCCTTTGGATTCATAACTCAACTTAATTCATTTCAATTTATTTTATCTCATCTAATAATTACAGATTTTTTAAATTCTTTAATAAAATATAATAAGTAATTCAATTTTTTAAAATTTCAAAATAAAAATAATATTATAATAATCTTTTATTCAACTTTCATTTTATCTAATATTAACTAACGACCTTCCATTAAAAAAACTTATTAAATAATATTAAATAATTCATCTTTTAATAATCATTTCATTTCATCTCATATATATATATATTTATATATAAACTAACGACCTTCCATAAGAATAGGAAATTAGTACGATTTGCTATTCATATCTAAAATCAAAGCATCTTCAAATTAATAACTAATTCTAATCATCTGAAATTATATATATACTGGAGAAAAAGAGTTCTGCTACATATAGACACTCTTAATTATTTTATATTAAAAAAAGGTGATGTAGCCAATCACATTAGTGAAGTACGTAAAGAATACATAAAAGTAACTGCACATAGAATTTATAAAAAAGAAATGGGTGCAAATTAATTTGTTGATACTCATGTATGACAGTTAGGTATATACTTAACGCAGCATGAGGATATGTGGAGGATATATACATGGGAATGGGAAACAAGAGTACTTTCGCCTCATGTGGTGGCTCGCTAGGAATTGGATTGCATGTTTGGGGAAAACTTTTCTGCACGGATAATATTGCTGTATTGATGGTTTTATATATGGTCTTTAGAAATGAAGTACGTACGTACGGGACTCGAATAGAAACTTGATCAAAAGATAAATGATCGATGGCACTTGATTTCAAAGAAAAGGGCCAATTATATATAATATATATTGTGAAGGTAATTTTATCTTAAATTCATGTGTTTTTTATAAGTTAAATGTTATATAAAAATATCACCTTGTTAATGATGCTTATAATATAAATTAATAGGAGTTTGCAAATAAAATTTTTAAGTTCCATTCCGCCCAAGATTTTCATGGGAAGTTATATAAAGTACTATAGAATTATATATCTAGTCTTTCATCGCCAATATTATTTATATATATATATATATAATATAAATTATCATGCTGCAACATGGAGGCCAGCTAATTAAGATGAAAGGTCGAGATTCATCAAGTGGTCATGGCCAAGTGATCATCGATCGAGCTAGCTAGCTACCGCTGGATATCGAAATCACAGCGACATTTTTGTGGCTAACGATAAGCTTACAATGAGTTTGATACTTTGAGGACAATATTCTCTCTGTTTCTTGGATAATCATCGTAACTGGACCACCTGCAGATGCAATTGTTGGCCGGGCGGTCGATATTTTCTTAACGTCCTCATAATTTTTTTTCCAAGGCTTATCCTCTGGCAAAAATTATTTTCTCCTATGAAAGATGGAAGATGATATAGATATAAAGAGGACTCGAAAGAATATGCAAGCTGCAATATCTTGTAACAAGGAAAATGACATATACTTAACGGTAAGCGCAGCAAGAGACTTTAGAACAGTGCCTTATCCACTTAACCGCAGCTAGGACTGCATGACCCACCTAATTACAGCCAAAACCACCGGTCCAAGTCAACAACCTTCTCTCATCCTCCACTTCCTCACAAGTATATCTACGCCCCATCCGCTGCTTTTGGATGGGGTCTCTATCTATCCATCTCTCTCTTTCTTTCTGCATTTTCTTTGAGTTTCTGGATAGAAGGAGATTGGAGACCAAATCAGAGATAACTAATGAGAAAACCTTGCTGTGATAAAGAAGGCACCAACAAGGGCGCTTGGTCCAAGCAAGAAGACCAAAAGCTCATCGACTACATCCGAAACCACGGCGAAGGCTGTTGGCGTTCCCTCCCCAAGGCTGCAGGTTTGTCGTCGTTGAAAAATATTATAACCTGTGTCTGTGTGCGTCGATGTTCATGATTTTTTTTTTCTTTTTGTTCTTTTGGGTGGAAAGGAGGTTTACTATATTCCTAAATACTTTTTTGTTTTTTTTCTTCCTTTTATTATTTAACATCACCTAATTTTTTTGTTTCTCTTGGACTAGGGTTGGATCGTTGCGGCAA
The DNA here is from genome assembly GCA_003123785.1 of Pterocarya stenoptera. Classification (NCBI taxonomy): domain Eukaryota; kingdom Viridiplantae; phylum Streptophyta; class Magnoliopsida; order Fagales; family Juglandaceae; genus Pterocarya; species Pterocarya stenoptera. The sequence continues at coordinate 196,753 of QEOT01003904.1, forward strand.
AAGTTGCAGGCTTAGATGGATAAACTATCTCAGGCCAGACATCAAACGCGGTAACTTTGGTCAAGATGAAGAGGACCTCATCATCAAGCTCCATGCCCTCCTTGGCAATCGGTATATATCTTCTCTCAGCCTTTCTTTGACATGCATGTACGGATATATATGTACATATCTACGTTCGTTCAGTGTATAAATGTGCGTCCCTATGCATGTGCGGACACGTGTAAGCGGTCATTTCCTAGCTAACAAATGGTTATGCGACTGTTAGGTGGTCACTCATAGCCGGAAGGCTACCAGGACGGACAGACAATGAGGTAAAGAACTATTGGAACTCTCACATCCGGAGAAAGCTACTAAGCATGGGTATTGATCCAAATAACCATAGGCTAAACCAGATTCCTTCTCGGCCTCAACCCAAGTGTGACGTTTCTGCAGCTGCAACATCTTCTGAGTCAATGAATAATGAGCGTAAGCCGCTGAAATCCTTTGGCAAGACCGATAGGCCGGTTTCTGACGGTGCCAGCAGTAGTCTTGAAGATGAAATGCCTGCAGGTTCTTTCGATTTGAATCTTGATCTCACAATTGCCTTTCCTAGTTATCCTCCTGTTACCCTCGTGGAAGAGAAGCGGCAAAGTTCCAAGTCCATTGGGACAAGGGAATTATTGGAAAGTACTGAACCAGCTCCTACCCTCATCCTTTTTTAGATTTAAGATTATGCTATTTTATATTTTATAGACAATTAAATTGAATCATGTTCTAAATATTCCTGTCCTGGAATCGGAGAAAGAAAGATTGACTAGGAGAAACTGTTTGGATGGAGAATTTTTATTTTGGTGCCGGCAAACAGCAGCGCATTATAACGCGGTACGTCCAAGTCCTGGATGGAATTACATGAATTATATACGTGGCTAAATTGTTGATAATGTTTCAGTTGTACAGCTCAGAACATGTAAGCTCATGAGAAGAATAGCCTATAAATAAAATGAGAGATGGAGTAGTAGTCCTAGTCTAGTCCAATGATCATCAGAAATTGATGCATGGAAGGCACCATCTGTTGTATTCCAGAGCCCAAGATCACTAATATTGTAGGATGATGATCATGGGACTATGCTGTATATGTTATTGATCTGTAGAACTACTGATTAATTATATATTTATTTGAAGGATGAACTTCGTCATGTTCAGAATTTGAATAATTAATTAGTATCGACCTCATGATGTGTCTTATTTTTTCCCTTAGTATATATATCTATATATATGTGTATATATATATATGTATATGGTTTACTTGACCAATTAAGCGAGATCTAGTACACACTGTTAATTAGTCATCTAATTGGAAAGAGCAAATTGAGTCTTTTTAATTACTAAATTAGATTGGGGGATACGTCAATGCATGATCGATGCACGTGATTTCCTTCAGATGCACATGATTTCCTTCATGTAAATCACGTAAAGTACACAAGTTGATCATGATCACCAGCTTGTGGCTTGATCCCTCTTTTGTGCCAATGACAATAGAAGGGTGGGGCTAGCTTGGAGACTAAGACTATATGGCCTATGGCCGACATGGTAACAAATGGCATGCAACAAAAACGTCGTCCTACTTATGGCAAGATATATATTTTATATGTTCCCTTGATCTGGCTTTCCATGTCTGAGAAGAATTTTGAAAATAACTTCCATCTGTAATTATTAGTAATCAATACAGATTTGCTCAATATATAATGTCGAAAGTGGATTTTCTCAATAACTGGTAATTTTCATATAGCAAGTAGTACCATGCGAGCTAGCTTGCTTGAATACTGTGGCATGATCTCATGAGTAAAAGGCTGGGGATTTTATCCAGGTCTTTCCAATAGACCTGAAGAGCTACGTTTAGATCAGTGCTATAGAAAAACTCATGTACAGAATTATTTGAAAAAATAAAACACTTTCATCGAGACAAGACTTTTCATTGTTCCAATTAATGCAGCCAAGCTAGCTAGCTAGCTAAGACCTTGCAACATTGCATCAACTTAATTCAATAGATCACAGTAAGCTGGAAGTAATTAAGCTGAAAAGCACAAATTTTCAGTTTTGAGAAAAAAGTCGTTAGATTTTAATACTCCTGTCTTTGTTCCAATAAATTAGAAAATCTATCTAAAGATTAATGTACTTAATTAATTCGACCTGATCTTGTGTATCCTACTCGCAAAAACCAGAAAAGATCACATCATCAATATATATAATGAATCTCTGCACACGTACACATTGTCTTAAAACTAATATATATTATCATAACGTTGTATGCATTGATGAATTCGTAGAGCAGTAATATTTACGTACTACTGATAGCTCATGAGATGATCAGAGCAGTAATTACTATATATATGTTGATTGGAAAACCAAACATAGTAGCTCCTGCGGCAAAGGCCAACTGCTATTTCTCACGCGTAAATTAATGCCAGCTTCATTAATGAAAGGAAAAATTAAGACTACCGAGCTGGCCGGCCTTTCTTGTGGAGAAAGAAAGTGCTTAATTGTCACATTAAATTGGTTGGTCGGAGTGGGGTAGTGCTGTTCTTGTACTGTAGCTAGCATCCTAATTAGCCATAAAAAAAATTCTATACACCATTCTTCTATCCCACTTTCTTCCAATTAAATCCAGATTTCTTATCGATCGAGTACTCGTAAACTGCAAATTGATCTTTCAGCGTGTTGCATTTGCATGCTCTCTTGAATGACACCTTGCACCATGTCATAAAAGAACACATGTAACTACACAGACACGTGTAAACACAAAGGCTCTGACACATAATTGCCACAGACATAATGCACTAATGCCTAGATAAGAAATTAAAAAGATCAAAATAAACGACAAGCTTGTTGGACTATCTACCATTCAACAGTGCTAGTATCTGTATCTCCCCATATTATATATAATATATATGTATATATAACCAAAAAAAATAAAAATAAAGCGCCAGTAGATTTTATGCATAAAAGAAATCGGAATGGTTTTGAATGTATAAATTTAGAATGTGTTTATGATCATGGTTTCTTAAAGGATGAATTTTCAGTCGTGGCAGATCAAAACAACAAATGCATTGAGATTTGTGAGAAGTTTATGATCACCGACACAAATTAATTAGGTTAAACGTCATTCCACTTTCTGTCCAAGAGTCGGTCATCATTTTATTTATTTATTATTTTTTTTATCAAAATTATTCCTAATAAAAAGTGTCCTTACAAAGTTAAGGAAAGCTAAATTAAACTATACATTATCAATTAGTATATAATAAAAGGAGGATTTTTTCCACTGTAAAAGTCCGCAAGGTGGAATAAAGGAAATAGGTATGCTTTTATACAAGTTCTTGGAAGCTGCCCATTGTGCAATGGAATGCACACATCGATTCTGATCTCGATGTATCTTTCTGGTATGCCAGTTTTCGAATGAATTCAGCAAAAATTTAATGTCGCTGACTATAGGCTGAATGGTCCAATCTGCTACTTTCTCAGGATCGTTTGCCCCTTGCAAAGCCACTAGTGAATCACTTGCAATGACTAATTTTGTTATATTGTTGTGTCTGGCTTCCTCTGTTCCAATGTTCATCGCAGTGGCTTTTCCCAAATTTGGGTTTTGACTGTCAATATGCTTTGTAATGACTAAAATTGGATAGCCATCTTCTAATCTGCATATTGCTGCTGCTGTGCTACTTGTTTGCCTAGCTGTTACATCAAAGAATAGAGTACAATGCCCAGTTAGTGTAGCTTTCCAATCATGACTTTCATTAACCTTTTTAATGTCCCACGCATTACAATGTTCTTTATAAGTTCTCAAAGTGCTAGAAATAAAATTATCAATATTTGGAATTAAAGACTCATGAACAATTTTATTTCTTAAAAACCAAATAATGTCCATAGCATTGATAGCAAAAATTTGAAAGTCTTGCTCTCCTCTTGTCAAAATGTTCAACTTCTCTGAGGGGGAAATTATGCATTCAATCCAATCACAAATTTCATGGTTAGCAAAACATGTTATATCTAAGGGCCAAGGTGATTGCCACCAAAGAATTTTGGTGAATGGGAAAGTAAAGAACAAATGTGCTTGAGTCTCTTTCTCATTGTTGCATACAGGACACTGTGTTTCTTCTTTTGTTAGAGGTGCAAATCTTTTCACCAAGGATTTTGTTGAAATTATGTTATTTAGAATTTTCCAGCAAAGCAACTTTAATCTGTTTTGAATTTTAATTTTTCAAAGATTTTTCCAAATGTTTGATTGCATTTGCGGTGGATTGGAATTCATGGCAATGGCAACATAGGCAAATTTGACTGAGAAATTTTCAGGAGAATGGTCGATCCATCTAAGTTTATCCTCCTGTCTGTGAAAATCAGTCTGAGCTAAATGAATTTTCATAATTTTAGTCACAGTATCAAGATGGAAAAGGGCTTGTAACAGGAAGATGTTCCATCTTTTAAGTTCTTCCATTGTAAGCTCAGAGACAACTAGAATCCTATCTAAGATGATGGAGCTGTTATTTGGAATTGGTTTGAAATTCAAATGAGTTAGGATCCATGGATCATACCACACTTTTGTGCCTACACCATTATTTATTTGATAGCATACTCTGTTATTTGTTAGGAAGAGGAATTTAATATCTTAGAATTACCAACCTATATATTGATTTTGCTAGGAACAAGGATATCTAGTACTTCTTATCGATATTCTATATTAGTTAGTTTCGATCGTCGGCAATGGAGAGGTTTTTGCAGTATTGAACATCAAGAGCTCGATCGTTTGGAATTCATACGAATTAGAAGGAAAAATAAAAAATAGAAAAGTTACGACATTCGATTAATACGTACTGGTATGAATGAGGAGTACGTACTAGCTATTTCATGAATTTAGCCCAACTCTCCGAGCGAGGTATGTGGGTGTTTTGGCCAATGTACATGATTGATGTGGTTGGGGTTGAAAATTAAGCTCAAGATCATCATTGCTGGCGATTATATTCTCGATTATACTCATGGGCCATTTTACCAAATAAGAAAGCTAAACAGAAAAAGGCAAAAGAAAACCTAGTACCTAGCTAGCTAGCTACCTATATAGCACTTATATATATATTTTTTTTATTATTAAAAAAAATAAAAATTTATATTCATAAGTTGGTACAAAGGAGCATCTTATATAAAACAAATAATTTAGGATATTGTTTATAATATTGACATGACAATATTTAATTTTTGAAACAGAAATTATAAATTAAATACTATCATATTAATTAATGATCGATATATTAATTTCTCTACCGACTTACGAGTAGACATAAAAAACAATTTCCAAACGGGGCCTTAATTTGACTTTTTTCATGAGTCTTGACTAATCTTTCAGCTAGCCTTATAATTATACATCTATAGTTGTAACTAACGCGTAGAAGATGCAGGAACCGACAGATCATCATGAGGTACTGATCAGAGTCAGTATATTTGAGATTCCTATTGGCATTCATGGCCATGCCTAACAAAACAGTAGCTAGATAGTGATCAGGGTCAATCAGTTTGATAGAAAATTATTAACTTTTCTAAAAGTTTTGGTCAGTACGAGAAGTTAATTTGCAATGGTTTCAACAAAGATACTCTTGGTTTATTTATCTTTCAGAATCTGGATTAAACATTATAGGAAACCATTTCCTTAAACATAGAATACATAGAATAATACGTACGTTACCTCAAAAATGAAGAAGAAGAAATAATGCAGGTAGCTTTCGCTTTCTAGCAGCTGAAGCTGTCCCTACAAGAAGTCTCGGACAAAAATAATATCACTACCAAACGGTCCTTACATATATGGGGCTATCTGCATGCAGCACCCAACAAACTTATTAATCAAATTAGTTATGCATGACATTCATGCATGCAATGTCGTGGACAGTTCGTTAGGTTTAGGAAAGTCAACACCCAGCTTCGATTCATACCCGTTCCAACCGAAAAAAGAAAAAAGAAAAACCCAAAAGACTAGGGATTAAAAAAACAAGTAAATGCGGAGAAAAGTAGTACAAATAAACCATAAAATAAATTGATTTGATTTCCTTGATCTCAGTGGGCGGCGGGGCATGATATACCTCATGACAGTACTCTAGCGGCCTGCTGCAGTAAGCTGGATAGTATAGTACTACGTACGGCCACATAACAAGATTACGTGAAAAGAACTTTTGGAATATATGATCTATCTCATGCAGGGCCTAAATATTTGCTCCGACTTCATCGTCATGATATCCCATATATATTTTTCTTAATTTACAACGTCATTCTGATTAAATAATTACACACACACAGTATATATATATATATATAATTAATAGACCATATATGGCAATATATAACAAATTAAGGAGAGAAATTATAATTAGGTCTCGCCCGGGCCGCAAGGTAACATGAACTTGGAACTCAAAACAAATTAAGATTGAACCTCCAAGGCAGGCACGAGTCAAAGAAAATGCGGTATCTATGATCTAATTATGCAAGACCCGTTGATAACCTAATTAGGTTACTAGTACTACTACGTACTGCAGAAGTAGTACTACTTCTCCAATCGCTTGAGGGTTTTCAAAGAGCCCTAGTCTTTGAACTATGACTCGTGTATGCGCGTGTGTATATATAGCACTGAGACATTAATGAAACTAGCTAGCTAGATATATAGATTAGGACCTTAATTAATGAATTTGGATTGAGCCCAGATTTGAAGCTGTATGGGTCAGAGAGAATCAATCAATTAATTAATTAATTATAAGCACCTGATCAGAGACTATATAGCTAGGATATCTTACAAGTTATTGGTTTGGAATATGATATAATTTCATCGTAAAAATTGGAGTACTGGCCTCATTTAGTCAAGGAAATTAATTATATTCCGGTCTTAGCGTGACAACTTACCAGGCCCGCCACGGCCGGCCAGCCGGCACATTGTCTTGGTCTAAATTTGCAAGCTCATGTATATAATATATATATATATATATTATAATATGTATGTATGTTCGTGTGGACGTACCATAGGCTACTAGGGTTGCATAAAGTGCATATTAAGCAAATAAAATATATAAAAATGTACCCTTTATCTAATTTGACAAGTAAATATTGAATATATGGCTAAAGAGCTTTGCTACTCATTATCTTACACACCACTTATTTTTATTTTTTTATTTAAATTTTTCTAGTTCTATTCTTCCTAAAGTAATTGAGTTCTTATACTCATCATTCATAGACTATATATTTGGTAAGGGGAAAAAAATAAAAAATCATGTATAGTGTGTGGTGTGAGAATGATGAGTAGAATTTTTCTATGACTTAAAAATGTAAGAAAATTAATTGTGTCCCATTTATCTAATTAATTAATATTATGTTTCTATTTTCGTTGATCTTAACAGTCATGTAATCTTTATTCATAGTCATGTAATCTTTATTCATTGTACATATACATTGTAAGAGTTTGATAGGTTAGAGTGGCAATTACCAATTTTGATAGTTTATATGCAAATTATAAAACCAATCGTATTTTGAAAATAAAAAATATAAATTTCCCCAAAAGAAATTGAATATTATTTTGTTTTAATAGTCACAGAAATCATGGATTTCCTTTTGTTATAATGGTCTGAGTTATTCCTTCGTTCATAAGTAGTTGGCCATTATTACAGGGAATCAACTCTTTCAACCATCTGATCGGGGGGCGTGATTTGTAAGCGAACTGCCAGCCCGTCCAATTGAATTGCATTCATTATGTTGCTTAGAGTTCAACCTAACCAGGCCTATTAATTGTATGTCTCAGCCCAGAATCAGGTTACTTGGAGCCCAACCCAACCCAGCCTATTTTTGAAATCTCATTTATATTGGTCTCTGTCATGCATGTTCGGTCCTGGAATGCCAAAAATTATATTAGTTGTATTTTTAAGAAATAAAAAAATACTAATAATGTGTAAATTTTACATATATATTATTAAAAAATTGAGGGACAAAGTTGATTGCATCATGTTGCAATCACGTGTATGAGATTAAGGTTGCGTACAGGTAATCGCAGATGAAAGCTGCTCAGCCCCTGATCTTCAGCATTCCTTATCCATTTCAAAGGTTGCACATGGTGCAATCAACTTTGTCCCTAAAGAGACCTTAACTTTTATTACAAAAAGGTATGAAAAGAATCTAGGTAGCCCTCTGCTTTTCTTATTGGGTGTTAAAAAACAGGTCACAAGTTCATCAGCTTTATGCATGTTACCAAAATATTACTAATCATTTAAAGAGTGTATTCATGTCATCGATGTTCAAATGGGTTTAGTTCCCACTACTATTTTACAAAGACAAAAAAGGAATCTTGAAAGAATTCCCACATTTCAGACCATTCAGTTCACATGCATCATCGCTGATATTTTCAACTTTCGACTGCTACTTGTATACCCAGACAAAGCCCTATTAAATTACCCCCGAGTATATAAATCGTCTTCAAAAGTCCTGGCATATTCAGGTACGCTTGGTGGAAGAGATTCTTTCTAAGAATCTAGAGAGAGATGGGGAACAGTCTAGGAGGAAGGAAAAAGGCTAAGGTGATGAAGATCAACGGGGAAACCTTCAAGTTCAAGACCCCCTTGCGAGCATGGGACGTTGTCAAGGACCATCCTGGTCATGTCTTGTTGGAATCTGAGGCTGCAAAGCGTTATGGCATCCGAGCTAAGCCCTTGGAACCCCAGCAAGAGCTCAAGCCCAAGAAAATTTACTTCTTAGTAGAATTACCCAAGTTTCCTGAGGAAAAGTTGCCCAGAAGGTCACAGTCCGGTGGCATACACATGAGTGCCAAGGATAGGCTCGAGTGCTTGATGCTATCTCGAAGAACGGTTTCTGACCTTTCCAATAGCAGACCATCGTCGAGTGTTGTGTCCGATCGTTCTGGGCCATTGAAGGTGAAGATAAGGTTGCCGAGTGCTCAAGTAGCCAGATTGGTGGCTGAAAGCAAAGACGGGGTGGAGGTGGCCGAGAAGATCTTAGATCTTTATATGGAACAAGCCGGAGAGGTTAACGGCGATGTGCCGGAGGTAAAAGATGGCCTGTTGGAGCACAGGGAAACGCCATGGAAACCGGTTCTTGGGAGTATTGGGGAGAACAATAAGGCACGTAAGGTGCGTCGTTTGCTTTTTTTTGTTTTTTTTGTTTTTTTGAATTTGTCCCTATAGCTACTTTCATGATTAGTTTCTTCATGTTAATGCTTGAAATATGTTAGGATTGTGGAAAGATTAAGCTATTGATATTAAACATATAATATGAGTTTTATCAATAATTGCTGATCACGAGCATGTGCATAAGAATGTTAAAGGGCCCTTGGGTTTATTAGACGCTGTCGGCCGTTTGGACGGACATAGAGATCACCATAATCATATTGCTTAAGAATCTCAAAAGTCAATTTATATTAGGATAAATTTTGTAGAACTGTTTATTTATAACAAGTTATTTCTAATAAAAATAATTATTTTTTGACAAAATGAATCTTTTTTATCAAAAATAATTTGTTACAAATATTTGCTTTTCTTATACGTACGTTCCATAGTATTATGAAAACAAATAAAACAAATGGACGATTGGTAACCAAAAGAATAGGAAAGAATTTGTATTCGATTCTAATTTTTCACTAAATATTATAATTGAAGATAAATTGGTAATTATTTTAGGTGGTCGCCGACTTGCCACCCCAAACACGAATAAAAAATAAAAAATAAAAAACAAAAGAAGAAGAAGAAGCTAATTTTGGAGTCAAACGTTTAATTATAGGGAACAAATGAAAACAAAGTCACATTGGTAAAGACCAGCTGAAATGGTCATGTGAACGCTTTTCAAGTTAAATTCTTCCGAAGAGTTTGCCAGCGCTACGTGACGGCTGGGGAAGAGATAACCATTAACATTTACACGAGATATTAGAACCTGACATGTATTGAAAGTCATAATCCTTCTAGTTTCATGATAGCCTTGTTTAATAGGAAGAAGAAGATCAGGACGAGTCGACCAAATCTGACTTTTAATTAGACCCTCACATATTAATGCACTATTAGGGATAACGTCTAAGGATGCATCATGCATATATCTTGAAGTCACAGTTACTTCAAATTATGGAGGCTAGCTACCATATATATTACATATGCATGCTGGCAGCAGATCATCAGGATGACCATAACAAGTACTACTTGACACTTACATATATCTTGATATTTTTGTTATCATGTTTGCCTCTTTCGTAATTACCATTGCTAATACTATTTATAAGCTTCAAGTATATGGGCCAACAAGCAAATTAAGGCAATTCTCTGTGCCAAAAATTACAATAAATTGTACCCCGGCCCCATGTAATATAAAATTTAGAATAATTGATCGACGAATGATCAATCTAGCTTGCTCTTGCATGCAATGAGGGATCAAAAGGGTTTCGATCGAGTGGGTGAAAAAATGCATGTCCATGATCTATATATCAGAAATTCATGATCATGGCAGTCAAACAATAACACAAGTTTTCCCAATACCAAAATTGGGTATGGGAATGATGGGATGATTCATAAAATATGCATGGTAGGTAGCTAGGAACCCCGGCCAAAAGAATAAAATAAAACAAATCTTAGCTAGGTACTTGACTTGGTATGCGACTAAGTCAGGGACCCCTTCAATTAGTGATGATTGTTTCAGACTAGCTACTGCGCGCGATTGAATTAGTCGCCGAGTAAATATTCCAGGGACCCCTTCAGTTAGTACTGATTGAGCTCGGCTTGGGCCACTTGCTCATGTTGTGCTTATCCAGTCCCAACCACTAGAGTTTTAATAGCATCGGTAGGACGGCAAAGCCGCAGTCTCCATTTTTTATTTTTATTTTTCGTAAAGATAACCGTACGTTTTCCTTTCGAAAGCAACCCTTAGAAAACCATCAGAATGAATAGACAGCGATTTTCAGCATTTATGACCTCATTATTTTAAATTATTTTGTTTCCTAATTTATACAAAATTGGACCCAGTATTGTTATTAATAGACTTGAACCCGCTTATTCAGTTACCTGGCCTACAGATTTGACTAAACCTGCATAATTAGTTTATATATATTGAACTATTCCAAGTTTAGTTATGTGAACTCTCTTACCTACAATAGGCATTCAAATCTATAAGAACTTACCTTTTTTCTCAGTTGATTCTGTGCTTTATTACCATAAACTTGAGGACGCAAGTACTGTTCTAAAACCAAGTTCATTTTGTCAAACTATATATATTTGCTTAATCATTCCTCGTTTGCTCTTTCAATTTCCGCCATATTTATGGCTATCTACTTTGTTTTTGTTGAAGCAAAGTAGCAAATTAGATTCTACTGATCTAAATACACGCATCAATATCTCAAGCACATGCATATCTGAGTCTTTTTCATCCATTTCCAGGCAGAGATTTGTTTCGATACGAGCCCTTCTTATCAATTCCAAAGTCCATATATTTTTTACGCTTGGCATTAACTGTATCTGTATGTTAACGTTCTTTGTTGGACCATATTAATGTGCAGAAGCGAGTGAGTTTTGTTCGGGTGGAAGAAGAGGAGATTTGTCCCGATGCTTCCTCAAAATGGCAGTAAATCGATTTTGTCTAATTATCGGGTACTGAGGCAAAATTATGTGCAAGAACTGATCTTCTTTCTTGCTTCCCTTTGTATCTATCTACAGACTAGTATACATATTGTTGCCACTTATTTTGTTCTTAGGCTGTAGGCAATATATATATATATATATTATATAGACTGTATAGGCAGCTGTTATATATATTCAAGTATATATATAGCCGGGCTAATTTAGGACATGGATTGAGTTGCAGTCTGAAATGTACTGTCTCACTGCATGTTCTCTAGATGCGAAGAGATCAAGCCCTAACTAGTCTTTAGTATTAATTTGTATAGAAATTAATTACAAAAAACAACGTTCCAAACTGATCTAGACTTCATGAAGAAGTACTGCTTCGTGAATATGTCGGGGCATAAAATGCTCGATCTGTAGTTTTGTTTTTATGATATTGTGTTTGTTGATGCATATTAAAGAGACACTTTTTAGAGAACTAAATTACACGCTCAGATCATTATCAGAAAGCACGTTTAATGGCATCAAATTAATGCTGATAGTCCAGATTTAAGATGTTATTCGTTTTATTGCCAGGCGTACGTGGTTTCATTTGCCCTTATAACATTATATCATGATTTTATACGAAATAAAACATATGTACTATCTCGTGGCCGGAAATGATCAATTGAAATGTCTTTCAAAATTTGTCAATTAAACTTGGAGAATTTATTCAGCCATGTAAATTTCGGTAGGGTGTCAATAAGAAATAAGAGAATTATATCTAAGATTAAATAGCAAAAACATTTTTTTGAAGATAAAACAGAGCAGATCAACTTTATTCTTAAAATTAGTAAAGTAAGTTATAATTATTAACGAACTTATAATTGAAGTCTTACTTTTTGGCATGGACCATATACACACATATATATATATATATATATAAATATATTCATGGACCATGGTGTTAACGGCCCCTCTCATCGATTGGTCCAAGTGAAGTGGGGTTACGTCTAGTCTGTAGAAAATGGGGACAAAAGAGCTTTCACATGGAGTGCTTTTGAAGAGACATTGGGCTAATAATACACTTATTACGTACAAAATTAGCCCATTAAGCACCGAATGAGACGTGCACGAACTGACTTCCCCTGCTGCAAGTTGCAAGTGGCGGCTGGGCGGCTGGGCCGGCAACAAGACATCACTCCTCAAGGTTTAAGTAAAAGCCTCGAGCGATATATAGCGGAGGAAAATACAATATTTTTTAAAAGAGAAATGACAGAGTGAACCGAGTTTTTATACACATATTTTGTATTTAATTTTTGTTTACTTAAATAGTTAAGAAATTATTTTTAAATAAGTTTGTAAATTTGATTTTTTTTTAAATATTTAAAAATATAATTACATTATTCGGTACGCATTCAATACTAATTCAGTACCAAATCTTGGTAGAGTAGCACTACTTTTTTTTTTTTCTAGTTTTTAATAATTAAAGATTGATAAAAATATATTTTATTAATTTTAATTGTCAAGATGAATGGAAAATTAAAAATAAATTATCAAAATTTTCAAGGATTGGTTTGGATTTCAAACTCTTCTCAATTTATCATTATAAATTTTTTAAATTTTAACATAAAATATAATAAATAATTTAATTTTTTTAAATTTTAAAATAATAATAATATTAAAAAATAATATTCTAACAATATTTTTTCAATTTAATTCAATCCAAATCCTATGTAAATGTTTGGTGAAGAATTTCGACAATCTCGAAAAGTTTCCATGAACTATATATGAAAGAAAATGGTAAATTGCTGCGGCTAGTTTTAATTTCACAAGTCTTAAGAGGAAAATTCCAGCTCAACTTTCCATGGAAATACACTTTGATCATTCTTGTATTTTTTGTTGTCTTCTTTGATTCTTTCTCCTCAGTCCTTAATTTTGAACTACTTTATGTGCAAAAATAACTCCGGATTCCCCACAGGAATACGAGGAGGAAAAAAAAAAAAGAAAACAACTCGGAGTTTAGCTATAGCTAATAGCCATCTCCTGCGTACTTAAAGAAAGGGAAAAAAAAGAAAAGAGAAAACAGATTAGCCATCCCATACACAGCACAGTAAAAGAACTCAGATTTTTTCTTCTTCTTCTAATGAACGTGATAGTGATTTCTGATCTGGTCATGATTCGCTGAATCTGGCAGAAGGTTTCCTTGAGAATCGTATATAATTTTACCTGAAAAATCCAAAGGACGACAACGCTCACCCATCATGATTGTCTTCCTCCAAACTGCTTTATCACTATCAGCTTCTTTATCATCATCATCACCATCTTCATCAGATTCTTCCTGCACCTTCCTCCAAGAAATCATCTTTACCATCGAGAGAGCTTTGCTGCCGATGTTACTGTTCAACTTTGAGAAAAGCTTTTTGTCGTTGGACTGGAAAGATGTATCTTTCCCCAGTCTCAGTGATTTCTTGTTTCTGTTAGAACCACATGACATAAATGCCAGAAGCCTGGCCATAATGACAAAGGGGGAACTGAGCAAAGATATATAATTATAGACTCGGAGAAAGAGATCGAAGGAGCGAGGTGGAGGGAGAGAGATCAGTCGAGTCTTATAAATGGAGTTTTGCTTCACATTTAGATGATAATCAATTCCTTGCATTTTATGGACATGGAATCAGAGGACTATTTGAGTTGGTATCAATGGTAAGAATTGGTCATTGTTTGGACTGGACCACAGGATGACATGCATTTCGATTTCAATACATTGTGGATGCAAACGTGGCATGCTATTATTGGGTCAATTGGATCACCGTGTTTGACCAGTTACTTAGAATTGACTAGTTGACTTGAGTCGTCTTTCCACTTTATCAAGTCATTATTTTCTTCTCCTTTAATTACTTCTCTGCTAAGGAAATTAAGTATTAATTAACAGTTACCAATAGTATATAGTCATTAATAATATCGTCAACTTATTTGAATCCTTTCCTTTTTTTCAATAAATTATCATTAAGTCCTGTTAATAATATTAAAATTCCAATGAGAATATAAAGCATTGAATTCCGCTAATTCAAACTTATATATATATA